>JAHZNJ010001669.1:0-41734 GCA_027744475.1 Lepidocyrtus cf. sotoi NNG-2020 | reverse complement strand
CTTACCAAACCCATCTTATTAAAAAGAACGCTGCAGTAGGTCCTCATCACCAGCATCAGCCAGATCTTCATTTTATACTTCTTAAAACAAAAAATTTATCATTGTTGCATAATTCTTTCATTTTACATTATTTTATGCAACACACTTTCATATTACTATAATTTTTGCTGCGATTACTATCCTTTTAAATTAAACCTTAAAGTGATCTGATTATTGAATGGTAAATATCATTTTGGTAAGGGTTGCAAGCATATTTGTTATAATATTCTCTTACCATAACAAAACTAACAATACATGGACAAAATAATCACACAATACAATAATAAAGCAAAAGTTGATTTACCGCCTGTATCTGTAATCTATAGTGATCAACAAAAGTACAACAATTAAATTAGCTTGTTGTTTGGATTTTCTTCCATATTAAACGTTTTGGGAGATACTCTCCACTTGAGTTTACGCTTGTGTGTGTGTGTGTGTGACACTATTTAAAGACGTGACAGCATGAATTATTATATGATTTGGTTCAACGCTTTTCATTAATGAATAGTTTTTATTTCATTTTCTCCTTGACTAATTTCAACTTCATTACTTTCCCATTCCATTTCATTCTCTCTCAGTCCATAAATACTTTTCTTGACTTGCTATACGCTCTAGCTCTAGTGCTTTTTCATAATAAGATGAATTGAATTGAATGACCACGATGGTGGCCAAGTAACTATTTCTCTGTGCTTACTTAAAGATTTGTCTTCTTCTTTCCAATCTGCAGTCACTTGTTTCTATTGTTCTTTAGGTGTTTACATACTTTCTGCTTTCCGTATAGGCGTAAACACTCAAAGAAATTAAGAAAGTACTTGAGCAGTCTCTTCTATGCTGCTCCAACGAATACCACTAAAGTGACGGCAACAATGATACACTTGTGGTCTTGATTACAATAAACCACATTGGGAGAACGCGCATTTGAAAGTGTCATCATCCCCATCATCGGTGATGTTATGATTATTATTATTATTTTGTATATTGCTTGCTCATCACCCCACCACATTTATTTTATGAATGAAAAGAGAAAAATTAAGGCCTGTTGAGAAGTGACTGGGACCCTATGGTCCCCTCTTCCATTCTTCTTCCTGTTCTTTTTGAACTGGTTACAGTCATCCGCTGTTAGTCTGGTCTGGTCTGGTCTCTGGTCACCCATTGTACTTCCTTCATTATCTTATTATTCCACTATTAATAGTAAAATATTGTTGTGGTGGTTGACTAGTGTACAAAGGTACTAGGTATAAGGAGTACCGTCGTCGTCGGACGGACAAACCATTAATAATAATGATGATGATGATAAGTGAGTGATAACTGTGGTGGTGGTGGCGATGGTAGAGAAAATATATAATATATCATGATGATGATGTTGATGATGATGCTTATTAGTCAAGTAAAGCAAGCATGACTTACTTCCTGAAGAGACCTCACACAAAGTCATCGTCATATAGTCAAGATGATTTAATAGAATTATGGTCTCTTCTTCTTCGGTATAAAACCGTATTTATCGTAAACTCCTTACTTATCATCAACATTACTAATTTATGCTTTCATATAAAGATAGATGGACAAAGAATTTATCTATTATATTTGTCCCGAGTCCCGGTATAAATAAATAATGTTGTTGTTGTTGTTTTTTAGTAAGAGACACGGGATGGGATTAGCAAAGCATTTCTAACTACGTAATAAGCATTATTGTGTTCCTTTATTAATTCAAGAGATTATTTTAATGAATGATGTATGATATAACTATTACGATAAGGCAACAGATTTGATGAAATTTACAGTAAAGGAATGAGTTACATTTTATATGTTCGTGTCTATCTTTGTTTGCTACTTTTTTTACTATAATAACTGAAATATCAAATTATTTTAAAAATTACTTTTTTGTAGAAAATCTCAAGCCAACCCTTCTGCTTTCTTTAATTCAGAGATTGTCTTCACAGAAATGTTTACCCAAGATGGGTGAAGCAATTCTCTTTTTAGTTGGGCAAAAAATGTTTTAGCTATTTTATTTTACAAATGATCCTTCAAAATCTGGCGACGTAAAATAAAAAGTCACACTACAACTAAAAAAATGGGACCGACCGAGAAAAAGCAGCAACGACAACAACAACGCAACGGAAAGACAGAAGACTCTTTACAGTGGATGCTTAAGCGACGCCTGTACAGTTCAGTTGGCATGGGTGAAGCGAAACGACTTCTGTGTTTACACAGTAATAATAATAAAGCTTATCCTAATTCATAATACATTGTATTGTAATATATACTCCCTTGTAAAAAAGAACGTTTTTCTTGTTTGTCCTTTTTTAAAAGAAATATGAGAGAATGTGGTATTTATTAAGTGACGGAAGTATATGGATCAGATAAAGTAAAGGAGGAACTTTAGAGGAGGTAGTAGGCATAATAATAATAATATCCACTTTACATTTTTACAATGAAAAGGACGTTTGCTGCTCTTATGTAATATTATTTTTTGAGAAATGCTTTTCTTCGTCTGTAATTTGTTTCACCATTAGTAACAATAATAATAATAATAATAATAAGCACGACCATGAGCTGAGCTGGAAGTATCCAATAGAGATGTTTGTCAGATTGTTGACTGGAGATTAATTATAACAAAAAAATTATTCCCGAGTCTTAAAAAACGTTTCTACTTTCTACTATTTATTTACTTGTGTTATTAATATATAAATAAATTGTGCTCCCATCAGTCATTCATTCATATTAAAATCTCACAGAGAGAGAGAGAGAGAGAGAGAGAAAGAGAGAAAGAGAGTAGTGGAATGAAAGAGTTGCTAAAGAAGGAAACCGTATAATTTTCTTATACACCTTCAGCTCATATACCTTAGGTACTCTCCGCATATTTGTTTTTTGGGGGTGCTGCTGCACTGCACAGCAGCAACAATCTCAAAGGAAAGGAAAGAACCCATGCTGGAAAACACGCTGGTTAAAAAGTAAACCAATAGATGTTTTTGTTTTCTAGGTATTATTACCTATTACTACTTTGCGACTGAACGTTAGTAAGAAACCGAAAGAAGGAAAGAAAATGCCTTGACATGACGTGCATCTTGTACTAATCGTCATCACGGCGCAATTTAATATAATATTTTGTAAGGCATACCAAAAAAAAGTTATGAACATGATTTGAACCTTTTTAAATGTTGCTTTTCCGATATTGTTGTTACTATTTTTACTTAATGCACGTACAGTACAAAATGGAGGTAGAGAGTTTAACCTTAGCACGAAGCTTTCATCATCCATTCATCCCATACTTCTTCTCTGGTTCCATCAAAAAATTAGACATGCAATTAGCTTATTATTGGATATATTATATTATTTACTCGTAACAGTAACATAGCAGCAGCTAAAGGAAAAGTTCCTTTCTTCTCCTGCTCTGACTTTTGATGGATTAAGATCTCGACATTTCTCTATTCCGTCCGTAGTTTTCAACAGGCATCATTGCTGCTACTGTTATTGCTGCTGTTGCTCATTCCTTCATCAGCTTTTTACACAATCTTATTAATTAAAGGCAAATTTACTTTTAATTTCTTCTAATCAAATATTAGCCAAAAAATGCTCTGACAATTAAAATGCCTTCGTCTCTAAACACAAAACCGTTCTGGTTTTCTTCATTTAATAAATGCTTTGCTGTGTTGTGGTGAGACACACGAAGTTCATAACAACTTAATCCATTTTTTAAGTTTTGATCCATTATATAATTGCAATGCAATCTGCTCCTAGCTCGACAGTCCAATAATTATTTTTTAACAATAATGTAGTTTTTTCTTTCGGGCAGTGTGTGTGTGCATGTGAGTGAGAGAAATAGAGAAAGAGCAGCACCACAAAGCATAATTACCTGTAATATAGTCATCTATTTCATTTCTAAAATCTTTATTTTCGTGCAGCTAAAAATTTTGATGGAAGGGACATGCACAGTTTACTTTTTCTGGCCCTCTCTTTTTCTCTCTCTCTCGTCTTTTGCATGAAGTAAAGGAGTAAAATCAAATCTGGAAAACTAGAACCAGTTTTACTTTTTTAGCAGCAGCAAAAGACGTACGACGTAGACGTACTACTAGTTGACTATGTCAAAATATTATTATTCCGTAGACGCTTCATTCATTCAATAACTGTTAGGTAGGAGCCATTTAATGATATCTCTTGCACACACCTAATTTTATTTTTTTTAAAATATATAAATCGTTCGTAATTTAAACTGTTGTTGTTAGTGCATGCGAGAGTTGCTATTCTCTGTATGGCTGTTGAGAAGTACTACGGTGAATTATATATCAGCGGACAATACTTACCCCTCCTCCTAATCGGAGTATTTCATGTGATGTGATGTGATGTGATCGGAATAATATGGAAGTAGAAAATAATAATAAGTCTGAATAAAAATGTTTTGTTATAGATTGCAACAGCAGCAACAGCAATGACTAATAAGGGGACGAGGGCAGATTGTACTCAAAAAACAAATTTTTTGTGTCTACACCAATGCCAGAGGTAAACACACCATTCTAATTTTTTATTTCATAAAACTCCTGCAAAATAAGTGCAGCTTGGTCTGGTCTGGTCAGTCATTGTACTTTCTTTCTTTTCTACCCTTCTTTAAAGTAGTAATGTTCTTTTTATTTGTATTACATAATAATATTTTTGTGTGTAGTTTTTTTTTATTATTACTACTAAAATATAGTATACCTATATGCATAATATGAATAATATGTTATTACATTTGAACAGTTGAACGTTGTAAGCAGTTTAGTCATGCAATTAGTTCGCGTTATTTAGCCTAGAGTCTGATTTTGAGTCGGAGCCATCGGTATTCTGTTGTTGTTATTGTTGATGATGATGATGATGATGACGTAAAAGAAAAATATAGGTTTCAAAACTTATCTCACCCAACATGCAACAAATAGCGCGTTTAGTTACTTTCTACGAGCTTAGTATTTCAGTTTAATTTAATGTCTTAATTCTCTTTCTCTCTCTCTCTCTCTTTGTAGAAGTAGAAGAAAAATGGGAATGAAAATGAATACATACGAGATTGATATCAGTCACTCACACTCACAGGATCAACATCAAGCATCAATAATAATATAATTTCACCTGCTTGTAAAACACTATTCATTTAAAGCGCATGTGGTGGATTGATCGATGTCTTATTTAAGTATTCCTGTTTTCCCTGTCTCTCTCTTTCTCTTACTCAGTCTTATTCGATTCCTTCCTCCTTCCTCCAGCAAAATTATTTTAAAAAGTTGCCCATGGCAGAAAAGTTGTTTCTTCTCTCTCTCTCTCTCTTTATCCACGCGATTTCAACTTTTGACTGATATATCCTCAGAATTTCTAATCCAATCGTCACTAAATAACTGGGTCATTAAAGGGTATCGTGTGGGCTCAACTCAAATTCAAATTGAAATAAGTCAGACAGGATTATTGCAATTAGCTTCAGGATGATTATGGCTGTTGTTCATAAATAAATGTATCTATCTATATAAAGATTTTCTGTTGTGGGTGAGTATCATCTATCTCTTACAGTAATTGCATGCAACAAAGTGAAATCTTCCGCTTTCCTTTTCTCCCGTCGTCGTTGTAAGTGGTTTCTTCCAGTTTTTTGTATTTAGAGTAAAAAGATCCGATCGAAAGATGCCTATCTTCAACAAATTTCTCTCAAAACCTCTTCTTTAATGTTTACAATGATTTCCTCTTGAAAGAATAATGAAGGAAAGCATTGTATTGAGAGGAAAACGCTACAGAAACTATAGAACCTATTTTATTATTATCATTTATCACAGAAATAAAATATCGTAGTAGTACTAAATTTTCCGAGAAACGTTTTTGATTGCTGCGAGTGCGAACAAAGTATAAGCCTATTTATTTGCATTCAGCATGTTGAAAGTTTTAAAATGTTGTCATTAGTTGGGATTTGGCAGAAAAGAAGGAGGAGATAACAGAACATCAACATCCACTGAAAGCGCATTCAATTTCATTGGCAAGTGGAATCTTTTCTTTTTTTACATTTCCAGGCTAATGTACCGTGAAGAAAGGGTAAATATAAAATAAAATAAAATGGAGATAAAAAAACGTTTAAGATGAGAGGATATTATGTCATGTTCAATAGAATATAAAACATTTCCTGTGTACATGCAACTGCAACTTTATGTAAAATATTATACATTATATCCAAATACATTTTTTATTGCGACTCTCTCTCTCTCTTGCTAACGAGTAAATTACACTTCGAAAATGTGATTAAAATTTACAATTTAATTGCAATCATGAACAAACAAGAGATTGCTTTAATATTTCGTTGCGTTGTTGTTCTCCTTTGAGATGGCTTTTGCAGTCAATCTCTGTTGGTGTGTGAGCTGAGCGCGTGTACTGTAAAAATATCAGATTTCAGTAGAGCACCCATCCGCTCATAACGTTGCGTTTCATACGTACAATAAAAACGAGATTAAAATCAAATTCTATAGTAGTAGTAGTGTAGTAATGATGACATCAAAGTCAATATCCGTCCGCGTGTCGCAACTGGATCTTGTTTCGCCCTATTCGTGTGAATATTGTTGTTGGTTTGATACAAAAAATGGAATAGACTTGATTATTGTTACCGTTCAATGGCATTGCAGAAGCATCAATTCAGTTTCTCCACTACAACATAATACTACTGGAGTTTTCCTGCGCAGGCACACATTCGGCGTACATATTGGAAATTTACTGCATCGTTTCATATTTCACAAGGAAAGGTGCTGCTCCCATTTTGAAAGCTTTTGAAGAAATTTTTATCATAATCGTCTTCAAGGCACGGAGAAGAGCCAACAAGTCCAAAGTCGAATCGAACCTGAATGAATGGTACTTATTCTTCCATGAATGATATCATAATAATAATAATGATTTTTCTACATGAATTTATTCATAAAGCTTCAGTGATTTATATACGGATGTAAAAAACTGAAGGAAACCATAAGATCAACTGCAGCAGAATTGGTTTGTCACACAAGCAGCAGCACACAACAACAGTCATGATGCCAATGCCGTCCTCTGTCTGATCATGACCCTTTGAAAATTACGTAGGATTTATGTTCCAGATTATTAAGTAGGAGGAAGTAGAGTGTAATAAGATCACACTGGAAAAATAAGTAGTGGGGACGAGGATTTGAGTTGAGTGTGAATCGGAAATTTCCAGCCTTTTTATTATTATCTGAGAATGGAATCAAAACGAATGGAAAAAGGATGTATTCCAACACCACCATAACTACCAGAAAAAAAGTGACAATTCCATAATGTGACTGTAACGTAACTGTTAGTGTACTGAATGCATAATGACATTATTATTATTATGCAATGCAGTAAAGAGACTACTTTTTTGTAATAAAAACGTGTACAGCCACACGCTCGGTTGTTTACCATGAGAATACATAATAAGTAAGTAGTATTCTAGTACGTATAGTTGTGCAATAATAATAATATTATATAAAACGACGATGAGGATTCTTTTTCTCGGGGGGTTTTATGGTTCCTGATACATTATTTCCGTATTCAAACACGATTACAAAGGCAATCCAGTAAATCCCCACTCCTAGTTCCAAACTGGCAGTAATAGATTATTACAATAAATAAAAAGTCTTCACAGTGCTCAACAAACGAAAAAAAAATTTAGAGAAATACAGACACATTTTTATAACGTCGCGTCGCTTATTTACTCGTAGTACGTATTTATTATAATACGGAATAAAAATGTGAGCAAGAAAATGCCACTGCAACAATTTAGTAATACGGCGCGGCGCAGTAAAGAGTAAAGTTACATATTAAGATGAAAATAAAAGGCAATATGGAAATTGGAAGTGTTGCTTGGATGAAAGTAGAAAGTAAACGGGTACAAATAAAAGTGTGAGACAAAATACATTTTTGTTCAGTGCAGTGTGGATAAGTAAGCAGGCTCGAGTGAAGTAACTACATACGTTTCCTATCAAAATAACAACAATAATTAAATTTTTTATAGTGAGTTATAATATGTAATGCATGTATACGGAGAGAAAACCTACAAAAGTGATTCTGTTTGATGATGATATTGTAAATAAGCTTTTTATCGTTTTGCCTTTTTATTATAATATGACGATGATTACTCCACATTCGTATTAAATTCTGCACGGTTGTCAGCTCTAAAACGCATGGTTATATTGAATGATATAGATGATGATGATCCCTACGGTCGTTTTATGATCTCTCATCTCGTAATTCTCATCATCATCATAATCGGCATAAGTTTTTCTTCTCCTCCTCTCTTTACCCCTTCCAATACGTTTGTTATTTTTATATCGTTCCCCCTTTCCTTTATCTCACAGCTTGATATTTAATTCATATGGGAAAAAATGATCCTTTCATTGTAATAATAGACCATTAATTGACAAATTTATGTATCCAGCCACAGATTAGTTCCCAGATTGAATTTCCGATACTTCTCTGGAAAAGCGTTAGTAGTAAGTAAAAGTATGAGAAGTCTTCTTCCAGAAGAGTAAACAATAATCATTATGATTATGATGATGATGATCAAAGCATAGCGGCGGTGGTGGTGTGGTGATTATGACTCCCATTAAAAGTGAGCTGTAGTGAAAGCAAAGTGGATTTCTTATGACGTGTGTTTCGGATTACAATGTGTCTATTTACGATGAAAAATAACTTTCGATATGATTTCTTTTTTTGTTTTTTTGATTGAAACATAATAAAGCTGAATTTTTGGCTAGATTTTTTGTATGAAAGAAATCTGCTGTATGCCATAACAAAATCGCAATAAAATAACACAATAATTTTATTTCATAAGTACGCTGAAAAATATTATCATTAATTCAAATCAAACTTCGTAATAGTTATTTGTTATTTGCTTTGGATTAAGTAGCTCATTTTGTATGACGAGCTACAAACCAAATTTATTTTGTTTCCACGTTGGCAAAAGTTTTAAATGTATTTTTGTTTATAGTTAATTCCTCTGTAAACTGTTTCGCTTCGTTGGAATTGTTCAATTGTTATAAAAGAGACTTTGAATTCCTTTCCTCCCACCCACTAAAAAATCCCTACAAAGATAAAATACTTTTATTTCTACGACTCGACTGTTTAGAAAAAATAACTTGTAACATGCTGAACATTATGTGTGTTCTACTCATCATTTTGTTGTTAAAAACTTTAAGGGACATGACATGGTGAGTCGAGATGGGAGATGAGAGGGTAAGAAAACACGAAAAAAGGCACTGAACTGGCGGATTCGCCGAAGAAAAAAGGGCTCTTTGAAACCCATCTAAGTTTTTGGAGACAAAGATAGTTAGGAAGAAACAAAACATGAAATGTGTTGTTATTTTCTTCATTTCATTTACTACAACTACTGGTGCTGCTGTTGTTGATGTGGATGTTGATGATCCAAAAACATAGTAGTAAGTAGTGCTCAAAAAGTTATTCCTTGTTGTTTATTTGGTGCTCTCTATAATACGCTGTAGAACTCAGCAGCAGCTCCGAAAGGAATATGATGGTGATTGTTTTCTGATGATGATCCCACCAAATTCCTTTCCATCCACCCATCACGTCTGTCGCCACTTTTTCATCATGATATTTTCTTCTCTCATTTGTAACATTTATTTATTTATTACCTTAAAAACAATAACTTCACTATCTTTTTTTTCTTCTTATTCCTCTTCGTCTTCTAAAATACATAAGTTCAAAAGACAGAAAAAATTCCCTCGTTTAACTCAGTCTTACATCATCGGCACTACCGGGTCCAAAAAAACCTACGTAAAGAAAGTGTCATGGGAATATAGAAAGTGCCTGGTTTCTCGTATAAAAGCAGTCTGCTATATAATACGTAACGGAGAAGAAAAGGTTGTAAAATTCATGTATTTGTATTTGGGTATATTATTTTTTTTCAATTTCAGTAAAAGTCATCTTTGTAAAAACTAAGACGGGTGTGTATTACACTCACTTGGCAAGCGACGCGACATGACCCAGCCGCATCAAAAGCTTTCGACAGAAATACCGACGTCACATTCTTTTCTTGCAAAGTGACTCATGAGACAAATGATTCCCAATTTGAAGGCATTATTATTATTAAGAGCACGCAACCTTATTGATGTTGCTATATGGCTCTTCTCTGTCCTCTTCTTCGGCAGCACCAGCCACCAAAAAGTGGCACAGTCACTAAAACTTGTGATGATAAAAGTGCCCCGACTACTAATAATCATGATGATATGGCCATGACATATAACTAAAACACTTTAAAAATTGGCTGTATGTCGCCTCCTACACATTTGTACAAATGCGTAAAACTATTTAGGAGACAAATGAAGCGGGATAAAATAAAATACTTTTTTTCTCTCTCTCACTCTCGATAGTCAACAACGTCAGTAAACAGTCAAGCACAATTATATCGCTTTGTATGTGATGTCATGCATAAAATTTTCCAGTAAATGTTAACACATGCCAAAATATTGCTAACCATAAAATAATAAGAAAGCTTAAAAGACTAGACTAGGAGAGGAGAGGCAAGGGTGGTCAGTGACCCATGTAAGCATAAGCATAAAATATCTAAATATAAACATCTAAAATAAAAACTTGTAATATTTTGGTGGCAAACATGGCTAAAAGGAATCGGCGACAGAGTGCCAAGTGTCTAATTTTGTTGTTATTATTATTATTATTGCAGGACACATGGCAGCATACGCATAGCATTTTGGGTGAATGTGAGTAATCTCCATTGATTTTCGGGTAAAAGGTAAAGTGAAGAAGCTGACTGACTGACTGAGGACAAGATGGCCAGTTCTAATAAGTAAGTTTCAATTAAAAATTCTCTCCTACTGATGTGATGTGAGTAAATCCTTTAATTTTGTGAGATCGAGATCACAGTAGCAGTTTTGCTTTTACCTAGTCTAGTGACTGACTGACTGACTGACTTGTTCCGCGTCTCACACATTTACAGTATATATTATGTGTGGCAAATGTGGTAAACACCCTCTTCTCCTCGTAATCACCGCCACAGTAGTATAATAATTATGATAATCGCTTCTTTTCTTACCTAATATCATTTACTTAACATCTTAATACCAGTTTTGGAAGTAAAGGAAGAAGGAAATATTATACGACACAGAAAGTTGTCGCGTAATACAAAAATAACATGTCTCAAATTACATTATTTTATCGTCTTGTTGTTTTCATTTCATTACAAAAAAGGATATTGTTTCATTCAAGGAGACAAAACAACTGGACGGATATCCGTGTTGATTTTCTTTCTTGTCTCCTTCTAATTAATTGAGAAGTCAAGGCTGGCTACTATCGGTAAACAAAAATGCTGCATGGTTTATTACGAATAAAAAACCAATTAATTTCTCTGGTACTACAGCTGCGTTTCAATTTAAAAAAAAACAAAAACGTTTGCTCATATTTTGTTTTGTTGTTTTTTTCAAATTTAATAAATCTAATTAAATGAAGGCAGCTTACATGTGCACTTTTCACACAAGTGTAGTAAAATAAAATAAATGAACTATTCGGCGCTTTTCAAAAGTTTAGAAATTAGTTTTAGTGTTCTTCTGCTTGCTGTACAAAAAGGCATGCCGGCACCTGTTTTATGATGGGTAGTGGTAGTAGTACTAAATAGTAGAAATGCAGAGGCTACCTCTCAATAAAAAGATCCTTTTTTAGCGTAATATTACTTAATAGCTTTAAAACAGACTACAAAATATTAAAAGTGTTGTTGTTTTGTTGTTATTACACTGTAACAATAAACACGGGAAGGTCAAGCCTTTCCTTCTTCGGCAGCATTTTTACAACTTTGCACTACACTTGTACTGTCGGCAACTTTTTCAAGAGACTCTTTAAAGAAAAATTAAAACAACGTCTTGAAGCAATTCAAGAAGGAAATTATTATTGCAGTTGAAACAAAAAGGCAAACATGGTTAACCAGAAGCGACAGAACGAGTGATTCGTTCTCATTCATACTTCATTTAAACGTGACAGAAGTAGTTTATTGTTGAAGAATATTATTAAAAAGTTTGAATTTGAGAGGTTTCTATTTTTTGATATGAACTTTAGAAATGGTCAAGGTCGTAAATATTTTTGCTTTATGGATATAACAATCATTTTTAATCAAATTAAAAAAATTAACAAGTTTTTCTTTATATTCGGTAAGTAAATCCAAAGGAAGTAGCCAGTCGAAGTCCCTACTCCCTATTTCCTTGTAATAATAATTGTATGCTTCATCAGATCTTAAGGATTTTCTTTAAACCCGTTTTACGCATATATTCAAATGTGTAGTTCATTTTTCTCGCATGGAAAAAAGGAAAGGGGAAGAAGGAAGACAAAAACCAAGCCGAAAAAATAAATCTGTCTCCGCTCCTAATTAAACGCCAACTCTAATAATGTGTAATTGGTCTCTGTAGTAGTAGTAGAAGTTGTAGTTGTAGTAATAGTAAGAAGAAGGATGCTGATAGTTTTGTTCTCTCCTGCTGTTGGTGTGATGGCCAAAAAGGATCCGACCGACTCTTCTTCCGACTCCAATATCCCAAAAAGTTACTACTTTTGACTCCAACCAAATCATGTCCAGTCAATTTCCTTGTAAAGAAAAAAACACAACAACTCTCCTTCTTTTGCGTCTTTTCTCTTTTATCCTCAAGCGCTAGCTAAAGGAAAGAAAAGCTCTGCTGTGAGTTGGCTCCAAATAGTATGCAGAGTAGTAGCCAAATCATCATCATCATCACCATCACCATCAGGCAAGAGAAACGAGAACTCAGAAGTAAATCAGATTTACAATGAAATATGAACAAAAAGTGCGTCAAGTACAAGTAAAATGATGCTCTGCCTGGTAAAATGTGAAATTTTATCTAGCATCACCCCTCGTTCGTTATAAACTTCACAAACTTGTTGTTGTTGTGTCGTTGTCGTTACTATTATTACATATACGAGATAATAAGTGCATGAATGGTTAAATGGTCATTTTTTGCTAGAGTTTTAATTTTTACTTGTTAATAATAATATTTTGTGAATATAATGAATTCTTTGTAAAACTGTTTTACTACGCTTGAATGCATTCACACGACTAATGAATATACAGCTGTTTTGGTTTGTTAAGTAATCCGACTCTGTTATTTTTTCGAATTTCTTTCTTTCTCTCTCTCTCTTTCATCTCAACCTATTCAATGTATTCATCATAATAATACGGACGGACATGCAATAAACTTGTATCGGTTGTTCTTTATTGAAGTAGAGCAGCACAGTAAGTCAGAAAATATAGGAAACTTTGTTTTGTGAGAAAAAGCCAAGCCCAAAAAATGAATTTTGTTTTCTTTAAGTCAGATCAGAGAGGAATGAAGTAAATTAACCAGATCTTTCCAGGCCTTTTCTTTCCCCAAAGAAAAATCGTTTTCCCTCCTTCTTGTTAAAATGTTTTCTTAATTGTTTTAGCACCACCACAAACTATGATAATGACATGATTCCATGAATCCGAAGCAGTGCATTTTATGCACATGGTATGGGATGTATATTAAGATGTAATTGTTTTTTTCGCTTTCTGTTAAATATGATATTACAGCGAAGAAGGTTGTTTTGACCTGAATGTTAATGAACTGAGCTGAAGGTTTTTTGTTTATGCATGAGCTATTCTCTCTTATAATGCCAATTGCCAGTTAATTCAAAACTTTTTGTCTAAATTGGAAGTGAAAGTAAATGTGTAATCTTTTGAGCTGATTTTGTTCAATTAAATATTTACTTTGATGTTAAGCGTTATATGTATGTTACCTGTAAACAGATAAATACTATTTGTATAATAATAAAATGCTACTGGAAAAATTTACGAAGTCAAAAGCCTTAAAAATTAAGAGGAAAAGCTTAACAGGAGATGATTTACTTTTTTTACAACTTTCGTCCCAATAAGCAATTTATCTAGTAAGGCTGTACCATTGTTTTGTGAAAAATGAGTTAAGCTTTTGAGTTGAGTAAGAGTGAGTGATACCTTCAAAAGAAAAAAAACAACTGTAGCCAAAGAAAAAAATAAAAATTGTCTCCAATCATTTACAACTCACTCAGCTCAAGCAAAATTATATCCAACTTTACCTTTCTACGTTTGTCTACCATATACGTGCTCAAAGCTGGCTTAAATAAAACAAAAAATTAAGTAAACGTGAGCCTTCCATTTGTTGATGGTTGACACAACAATCCAACTGAACAGAAGAAAAATTTGTTTTACTTTGACCCCTGAATAATAAAAATAGCTTTTTAAAGGCAACTCGTATTTTATTTTATGTATCAGCTCAGCTCCTTGCTTAAGCTGAAACTTTTATGCTTTCCATAACGACTTCATAATAATACTTTCGTACTTTATATAAGAATGCTGGTGTTTGTTTTCTCTACTTCAATCATATCTTTTGAATCAGTTCCTGAAACTAATTCGTCTAAGAAAAAAAAAAACGTTACAAGCGGCTGAGGCAGTGCAATGCTGCTGCTGGAGCTACTTTTAAAAATTACTGCTGTCATTTGAAATGGAAGTGAGCAGTTCATCAGAGAGAAACAGCAGCAGACATTATCTTACTCTGTCGTCGACTTCACTCGCTCACTCACTCACTGCAATGCATATAATCACAATGGATTTACTGTTTGTTTTATATTATTTTTTCGTCTTCGTCTTTCTGTTTTGTACAATTTCATTCATTCCAGAAAGGAGAAAAGACCTTGCATATTAGGACATGAATTCAAGTTCAAAGAAACAGATTCTTTTCTTTTCATTCATTAAAACTCTAAAATGTCTGGACAGGAACACTATAAGAGGATTTTTCCTTGCTTTTTTTTCACTCGAGTTATATTATACAATCCAAACAAAAAACTCAACTCAAAGATTATAAAGCGTTAAAAAATTGCATCCCTATTTCATTATTACATTATCACGTATGACATCGTCCTTCACATTTCACTGATATAACTGCATTCTTTTATTATTGAATGATTTTCGCTTGCGTTTTTGCAATTTGCCAAAATGGTTTCGATAAGCACGCAGCGCCATTTTAAAATATGATCATATGTAAATGTATTAATAAAACTAGTAAAGACTATTCATTGTAGTCGCTTGATTAAATAGTATCTATGCAGCATTTCCAATTTAAAATTCAAATCGGCATCTTAAAATTTATTGCGTTATGGAACCTCAAAATATATCTATGAATTAGTTATTACGTGGCCTGCAAAAGAACTGCAAAGGGAGTATACGATGATTCCATGGATAATTAGCTTTTATTAATAACGACCCTTGACAAAGGACTTTATTTAGGAATTTAGATTTCATGGGAATCGTTTTTGAATTAAAAAGCACTTCATTTTATCAATGACTTCTTACCTATTCGTATTATTAGATAATATAATACATCTTTTTTCTTTTACAATAGTATAATAATGTACTACGCAACACTGCTTTTTCATTCAGTTTCTATCCCTATCACAACATGATATCAAATGACGCATTTTTTAACTTTCAAAGAGTAATGTAAAAGTTGTAAAAAATATTTTGTCCTGTAAAATAATTTTTTATGTGAATGGTCGCGCTACCAAAATTTGACATGACTTAAGATTTATTTGGTTCACAATCATATAAATAAAATAGGTTCATTCAGGAATGAAAACACATTTTAAAAAGTACAATTCATTCGTATTTTGTTGGAAATCTTCTTTGACGATGATGATCCAGCGTTGCTGCTGGTAAGTAAAAGCTTTGCAATTGTTGTAGTTCTAATAGTAACAAAGTGTGTGTGTAACATACTATACGCACTCACACATGTGACAATCCTCAACAATGGCATAAATGTACTCGAACTATAAAAGTGGGAATACATATTTCTATTTCATTATTATGCAGTCGAAAATACTTTTAAAAAAAGAGTCCCCATACCTATTAACATTATGAGGTGTGACAAAGTTAGCGTGAAGTATGAGAAAAAGTTTTCAAATTTTTGAGAGTTTCTTCTTCGTTTTCTTCTTTGCTCTTTTTCCATTCTTTGGAAAGAAATACTTAATAATTGACTTAGTATTTTTCAAGAAGTTCATTCAGTGAAAATTTTCAAATTCTTATAATTGTTGAGCATTGTGTTCTCGTTACTACGAGAGCCCTCCCTTTTCTCCCACACACCATCATCATCTCTTATTAAACCTGACCGTCTTCGTCATCCCCCTCATCATCATCCCCATTATTGTGTTGTAGTAGAAAGAAATGGCAATGAAATTCAATTATTTTATGAATAAAGTGAAGTGAGTACCATAAACTTCTGTGTCGTCTTTTGTGTCAATTGAATCTTGGAAGATTTTTGTGGAAAAGGCAGCAGCAGAGAAAAGGATGAAGAGAAGCGAGGGAACGAACAGGTCGAAAATTTACAATACTACTATGCGGGAGTACTTAAAAGTGTTAAAGATTCTTTCTTTTAAAAAAAAATGCTGCTGCTGTTGTGTTGTAGCAATAATGATGATCAAGTCATGGATTTTTTTACATCATACGAGTGGAGTGACATGGCAAAGTCAAGAGGTATTTTTCATTGTTGAAAGGTATTTACATGGGGAATACGAGACTTCTGTTGGAAATAGTAACTTTACTGAAGGAAAAAAATAAATACATGATACTTTGTTGTTGTTGTAAAAAAGGTAATCTTGAGAAGAAGTAATTTTTCTTGACTGTTTTGTTGAGCTCTGATCACTATGCTGCTGTTGAATGGTAAAAGCGACAAGCTTTTTATTTCGTTGTTAATGATACGCACGATGAGTAGATGAATACCATGTAAAAAATGCTTACACTATGACCAAATGACACGGATTTTTCTTTTTCCAAAAAAATGTAATCCGAAATAGAATGGAATGAAAAAAAAGAGCAATATTATTATTATTATGAAGTAGCTGATGATGATGAAGAATAAGAAGGAATCTTTTAAAAACATGTAAGTACGATAAGTGCGCTATGCCACTACTACCATTGTTGTTATGTGAAAGATTTTCTCTCCTCTGATTCTTCAAGTCAAGTCAATGGATCTTTACTTCATTATTTTTCAAGTGTTGCTGTTGTAGTTGCAGCTCTTTCTCTCATGTTGTGATTGTGACTTTTCCATGCAATCTTACCCGCTCGCTCCTTCCCTTACTGACGATTGCAAGTATTTGTACATTTGTAATCCTTATTTTTCCATTTATTGGAGAATGAATACAAGAATTAAATGAATAGAATTTCTGTTAGCGTAAAAACTCATTTTGGTTGTAAGAAAAAAAAGAAACTTAAAAAGTTAGGTGACCTTATTGGGTCGCTGGCTCAATTTTTATTCTTCATTCTCTATCTTTCTTAGCTTACAAGCATTGTTGTTGGGCTACTGCTGTGTTACAGAGTAGAAGAGAGAAAGAAGTCAGCAGAAGTTTCTTATGAATTGGATTCTCTTGACTTTCTGAAACCAATTTTTAAAATGAAGTAAATGTCATTGTCATCGTTATTATTATTATTATCGAGCTAAAAAGGATAAATACCTTACTTCGTGCTGTTTTATTTACTAGAGTATGTACACATGTGTCCTTACATAAATTTATCACTTACATTATAGGTATGTAAATATATTCATATGAACAAGCTTAAAAAATCTGTTGGGGTACTTTACAAAAATTACTTTTCTTACTTTTTATATATTGACGCACGATAAAATCCTTTGGCATTTCTATTTTTTGGAAGTTGATGAAAACATTTATTGTTTTAAGTTATCACTTTTCCTCCTTTTTAACTACCACTCTTTACTTTTACCAATTTACCACCACCGACGGCATTCATACTTATTGTTCTCAAAAGTAATATTGAAAAATGAACTGATGAGGAAAAATCTGAGTGGTGTTTTAGGTGAGCATGCGTTACTTGTTTCTTTGGTGCAAGCAAAGCCTATTTAAGCACGTCAAAGAAGCATTTTGATTTTTAAAAAAGTAATGCATAACCCTTTTGTTTTTTAACAAGGAAAAATATTTGTAACCCTTTCCCCCAAAAAGGATTAGTGGTTTAGTGAGTTAGCTGGATTGTAAAATTTCAAAAAATAAAAAAATAACAATAAATCTGATGTAAACTAATGGATAGTATTATCATGGATGTTTTGACGATGATAGAACATGATAATATAATATGTCGTGCTTTATTTGTTGCTATTACTGTGTACTTTCCTTTAAACTTTTACTGGGAAGAAGCGATGCGATCACATCATACGGCGTTTCTATCTAGAAAGATATATATGCATTATTATTAGCGTAGTGGTAATAAACACGTTAAAATGTTGCATGACTGCTGTCCATGCGCGATGATACTAATCCGATTTTAAGCGGATTACATTTTATTTTGAAACTGAATTAACTTTAAAAAAACATGAATGGATTCATAAAGTACCTACAACACGGGTTTTACAATTTAATAAAAGGGAAAAGGATAAAGAAGATATATTTTTTGGGAATGTGTATGTGGCTGGAAAATGGAAACAGGCGTTTTTGCTGTTGGCTTTAAAATTATATTTTGTAAAATCTGTTGTTGTACATAAACTAATAATAAGATAAGCTGAATTTCAAAGAAAATCCTATATTTAGTAAAAACCTTTTTAATTTCCAATCCATCAAACAAAACTGAACGGCAGAATGTGGTAATCCCATTGATCTTTAGCTTCTTTAACGTGTATTATTATTAGTCGTTTCATGTTAGATTAAGTAAGAAGTAAGCTTAAATCTTTTTTTAACAATAATCTCCTTCACAACAGTGCAAACCCTTGCATTTTGAAGTTCTTACTTTTACAAAACATTTTTGGCGTTAGCAAAAAGGGCAAAGTGTAGTTTGCTTTGTGAAGAAATGACTTTGATGCGAGGAAAGAGGAATAATTTTTTTGACAATATGCTTTGCTGGGATAATTAGATTTATATAATCTTATTTTGTATTTCTGTAACTTTTTGATTGATGAAACTCAAGATTAGCTTAAGTCAAAAATTTAATTAATTAATTGTTGTACGCTTTGGTTGATTACAAATAAATCCATAAAAGCAACATATTATATAATATGTCACTGTAACTGAGAGTAAATAAGTATGAAAATGAATGAGGAGAAGAGGTTTTTGCTAAACTGGGGCCAAACTCCTAACAAACCTCGTTATCATTACACTGATACAGTAAGGAGGAGGTTTTAAAGTACTCCCCATCCGTTAATAGATACATTATTTTGAATCTTTATTTAAATACCAAAAAATAAAAGCTAATAAAAAATCTACAATACTTAAGCAGCAATAGTAATATCAATTCCTACCTTAATTTACTTTGATAGGTTAAAATTAGTTCAATTGATTTAATTTGGAATGTAACTAACTAAACAGTTTGTGTCCAACAATTCCATTTAACTTCTTTGTTATTATTATGATATTATGATGCCCATCCATTTAGAGAAGCAATTAGGATTTATATGATTGTGAATTTTTATTATTTCGTCGCAGACTTAGTGAAATTTAATATAAATGTGACCATTTATAGGGAGGGCTGTTTGTGTTTTTGGAGGAGGTTGAAGTTCCCTTTCACTATAATATGCAGAGACTTGTAAAATAAATGCAAACGAAATAAATGGGTCTGTCTACTTTTAACTTTTAGAAGAAGTCTGGCTGGATCCCAAAAACTCTTCACACTTCTTCTTCTCCTTCTTCGCTTCCCTCTATTTCTTTTTTTTTCTTTCTCTCTGACACACACACGTTTTCTATTCACACGAAATTTCTGTCCTTGCCCATAAACATATTATAACAGAGAAAATTTTTATTCTTGTCCAAATCATCTTCATCTTTTTCTTCCTCTTTTTTCATCATCATTATTGCATCGTTTTTGCCACACTACACTATGCAACTACATTATAATAGCTAGCCAGCCACCTAGAAAAAAATCATCAGTCGGCAGCAACAGCAGCACCATTATTGCCACAACACCACCAAAAATCATGCTTTTTACAATTTCGTTTTATGCTACTTTACTGCTGCTGCTGGTTCCCTATATTTCTTGTTTGCGCTTGGTAAAAGCACAGAAGAAACATTTTTTGTTAAAGTCAAAGTCAGTCAGCTTTCTAACGCAAATACATAATATGATTATTATGAGAATTGAGAACTACGCGACGACTTTGTTGTTACGAGTTACACAAGTTAAGAGTTACTTACGACGACCACACACTCCATCGCAAAGCGTAGCAGCGATATGAAAGAGTATTGCCGTCATCCTTTTCTATCCTTCATCATCATTGTCGCCCACCATCAAAACCATCAACTCTACCTCTACCTCTCTGCCTGCTTAAATAAATTTTGAAGCTTTCTGGCCTGGCATAAAATATACGTATAGCAAGTAAAGAGCAAGTAACAAACATCATCTTTTCCACTCGCTCTCCTCTGGGTTAGGTAAAAGGCAGTATTATCCTATTCGTATTCGTAGGATAAGTAAGTATAAATTTTACTCTTCTATTACACAAAGAGCCAAAAGCCAAAGCCAACCCTCCTCCTTTTTTCAGTTTTACTAAACTAAACTTGCAATGAAACCCATTGATTTAGATATGGTTTAGGTGAAGTAGTAAAGTAGCAGCAGCATTGTTAAAAGCTCACTTCGTATTATATCTTCAGCTTAACAAAACTCTTTTCGAATCTGTACCTCTCTTTCATTCCTTTTTTGACAGCAAAAGCAAAGCATTCATTGTTGTTTGTGATGTAACTTAAATGAGTGAGGAGCTAGCAAAGCCTTTTTATTTCTTCAGCAGCAGCAGCAGAATTGTAGAAGCAACCTTTTTGGAAAAAGCAGAAGGGAATAATTTCAAGTAAAGAAAGAGTTATCCATCTACACAATACTAATACTGAAAACGCACATGTACTAAATATTGTTGTACAGAGCAGAGAAGAGAGGCATTGATTGTATTCCTGGTTTTGTTGTTGACGGCGACCAAGTCCAAGTCTACGACGACGACGACGACGACGGAACGGAATAATAAAGGAATGACGAGGAAAGTGTAATAATAAGGGACAGCACTAGCAGCAGCAAAGCAGCCAACGAGCCAACCTGCTTGAAGTTCAGGAGAAGTTGAGTTGTCACTCTCATTCCACGATTTCCCTGCGTACTGTCAAGTGCATCGTTGTAAAACTGGTCTCAACTCAAACCGAGTGTTGTAGAAATAAATATTATTCCTTTCTACTATTACTGTTTGCTCATTTGTAGTGAAATACATATTTCCATTATCTCAACCATTACATTATTGCAGAAGTTTTGTGTTGATCGTGCAAAACTAATTTAAAGGAATATTTTTCTCGAAGTTTTGTAACAATTAAAATATTTACTTAACTTGTTATAAGCTCAGTTTTATATTAAACAGATATATATCCGTTTGTGATTTTTCAGAAACTAACAATAAGTGTTTTTAAAGCAATCCACAAGTGTTTATTAATATTATTCATCCTGAAGTAAAAAGTGAGTGGAAAGCTTATGTGACTTTTTATGAGATTGTAAGAAGAAGGAAAAAATAATTAACATTATTGTGGACTAAAGTGAAACTTTAGAATTTTAACAGAATGTTATCAGACTTTAAACTCCTATCAAGAAGTTTATCGAGTGAATTGCTACCATCTTCACCAAATTCAATAAAGTCAGAACCAACCATGGGTAAAGTAAATGGGATGAGGAGTTCCTCACCTCCAACAACAAATACCACCACCCTACTACCTGACATAAAATCAAAGTCTTCACTGTTCACAGTGGACTCCCTCCTCTCCGGAAGAAGCTCAAGTCATGAGAAAGAGAGGAATCACAGTAGTCGGAGCAGCACGAGTAGCAGTGGAAGTAGTCATAATGGGATAATGGTTCATGAATACAATGACTTGTCACCTCCAGCGACACCTCCCAGTCCAGCGGTGTTGAAACCTTTAGCCGTGCCAAATAGCCCCATCTTCCCAGCATATCCATTTCCGTATCCGGGTAATTTACTCATGCCTGGCCTTCCTTTCGCAGCACATCCCGCAGCTATGTCAACATGGCCTGGTCTCAAATTCGCTAATCCAATGAGTGAAAGCTCAGGCAGTAAGTCTCTACCTTATACTAATATTTTTTGTCTCTTTTTTTCTTTCTCTTTCGTAAGTTCAACAAGTTGATTTCGTTATCAAACTTGTCACTTTGAGTTAACTGTAAACAATGCAGATATGAACATTCAACACCTTCATGGTTTTTTAGCTCTGCTACAACAACAACAACAACAACACCATGTCAGCAAACCCAGCGTAGCAATAAAATGGATGCATATTTTAAATAATTTTTTACGCTTTTATTTATATATTGCATGTGTAAACAACATTCATTTTTCTGTTCCTCCTTGGTGGTTTCACTTAAGCTTTTTTTCAGTTGTTGTTGTGTGAAGTAGTAGCATTAGGGATAGAGCAGGGTTAGGTTTATGTTATGGCTATGCAATTTAATAACGATTATTTTGCAAATCAGGAAATTCCATTTGTCTCCCTAATTCATTCGAAATTTTAAGAGATCCCCCCACAACCACCATCCATGCACTAATCATTCTGCTCGCCAACTATGACGGACTACTATATACTACCATTTTAAAACTTTAAAGTAAATGGGACTTTTATATAATGTGTACATAGGTATTATTATAATTGGCGACACTCTTGATGATAATAAGTTTGAAACAGATTTGAAGCTGATTTTTCTGTTTCTGTAAAACCTACCTTGGAGTTGGAGTTATCCATCAACCTTAACCACAATGACGTTAATAATAGTTATTTAAATCTTCACAATGTGTTAAAAGCCTTTATGGTTTGATTGCTCTAAAGTCGCATTTAGACTTCCTCTCTCTCTCTGGCATAAAATATAAATCAACTCCATATTAGTGAATAATATCATATTAAAGCAGTAGCAACAAACAACTGTTATTGCTGTCGAAGGACGATAAACAATTTTCTTTTATTTATTTCTGTAAATTTTCTATCATTACTACTGTTTTTGTGAGAATTACTAAACCCCCCTCAAAATATATTAATTTACCATTTACCACGTCAGTAGTAATAATGGTGGTAGCGCAGTAGCGCAGCATTCTATATCATGAAATGTTATCTGTCTGTCTCTGAAAGGATATATATTATTACAAGAGTCAGTTACTATGCGATGCGATGCGGGCTAAATTGTTTTTTGAGAATACGTGTCACTCACCAAAAAATTGTTGGCGTATTTTTAAGTCTTTTATACAAAGTATCATACATCTAATAGTAATTATTATGGGCTCAAATATCTTCTACTCCACTATAGTTAAAGAGTTTTATGAGTGAACAAAATTTTGATAGTAAATAATATCATCATAATAATAATATCGTCACAATCAAATCATCAAACAGTCAACACCACCACCACCACCAGTTTGCACATTATTATCCCTCTCTTCTTCCAACCATTATAATCTTTTAACAATTAAATTAAAATATATTTTTTCTCCGTGCACGCACCTTTTTTCTGTCACCGACACACACACACAACACGTCACGCAGTCAAGCAACCATGCATGTAGCCTTAAAAAACTGAAATCAGGTTGGTTATGGGGATTACAGTATTATATGATCCGATAATAATAATATCATGATGATGTTGATGATGATAATTTGACGACCGTTTGTTGTTCACTCGTTTACTCCTTTCCACTAAAAATAATTTAGCTGTAAAAGTTTAAATCGGATACATATTACATTTTAAGTATAATTATTCATTATTTACACAGTAGAAAAATAATGGGAGATAATTTTAAAAAGGAGTCATTGTTTCGTTGTTGGTAGGTAGTTAAAATAAAGTTTGACGCTGTTTATTTTATCTGTATGATGATGATTTTGATGATGACGATAGTGCAGCAGTAGTAGTAGTTGGTGATGATTATGAATGACAGCAAAGAAGAATGGTTGAAGCACATGCATCATGCATGCAAGGTGAAACTAGCAAAGAGCTTTTTATATTGCATGCGCCAGGTTTGTTAAGCTGATTACGAGCGAGTGTGTTTGTTATCTTTCTCTTTAGATCGTTAAAATACTGTTTTAATGTTAGCGAAGTTTTAAAACAAAACAAAAGTGTACTTCTAGAATTAGGAAAACCTTATTTTTTGTTTCATTTTTTTAGAAGAGGAGGAAGCCACTGTTTAGTCATCATCAAAGTCATATCATCATCATATTACATCACATATCATGTAATAATCATTCATTAGAGTTTTTAATTGGATTTTTTTATTATTATTATAAAAGCTTAATTATGAATTTAAGTGAATGACAATGACTCTATGTCATTCAGCTGCAGCTGATGATTATGACGAAGGCAAAAAAAGAAAAAAAATGTGCATGTACCAACTTAGTGATAATCATAATTTTTATAATTATGTTGATCCTCTGATGAGATGAGGATATTTCTGTAATTAACTTTGTCATTATTATGCATAATAATAATACGAAGAACAACAGCAACAATAATGACATTATATTTTTCGACAATGAATTAAGAGTAATTCACTTCATCATTAAAATAAAGTATATTTCCAGGATGAATTATTCCACTAAAAAAGCTTCTTAGTTCATGTTCATGATTTGAATTCCTGTTCTATTTATTACAAAGTATAAATGAATCGCAATCGCACACAATGAAAAAAATATTCTCATAAATCAAGATCAAATTTTCAAATGACAGATAAATAGATTTCATGGTGCATAATATGACTTTCAGCAGATACGAACATAATTAAAACAGTTTAGGTCAGATTGAGCACAATACTATTTAATAAATAAAAGGATCGTGGGAAGCGGAAAGTAAAAATTAAAATTGGCTGACAAAGGAAATCATTATTTTTTTCTAACTTATCAGATAAAAAACTCACGCGCTCGTTTATGCCATGCTAATTTTAGTATTTTTTGATAGACAAAATAATAACGACAACGACAAAATAAGAAGAAGTAATAAAGGGAGAAAGGAACAGTAATTATAATTATCATTGTTGTGTTTGTGTTATTATAATATAATTATTTCATTTATTTTTTTATTTTCTAAACTTTCAGGTGATGACCCCTCCTTACCACCTAAGATCCCTTCTAGTTGTCTTTCTTTTCCCAATTAAGAAGCGTTTTTTAAAAATTTTACTTTATTATCTATTATCTAATTTTCTTCTTCTGAGTTTGACCAACTGGCTGAAAGCATTATTTTACTTATTTTCTCCACCTCCTCCATATTCATTGTTATTATTATTATCGTCCCTTTTCTGCTACTATTACACCTCCAATCTATTGTAGCTTCTTTGATAGGATAGGAGGGCCCTGAAATGTTTTCAGCCTTTATTCGATCCAATTAGTTTTTGATCTGTTCCTATTATTAGAGGAAGCATATACCAATAATTTTATAAAAAAAGAATTAGGGAGCTATAAACCGTGATAGATGATAGTGGATAAAGATAAGGGAAATACTTTGAAGAGTTAAATTGAGTACGTATAGGCAAAGCCTCATTTGCTCGATGCAGTGTGATGCTACCTAATTATACATACATATATGCCCAACCAAATCTTTCCTCTTTGCATCATCCCCCTTAAAAAAGCATCTACGTAAAGGAATCGAATCCTTTTCCTGTATAATAGTTGAATGGGATTAAGCCTACGCTGATTTAACAGCATCGAACTAAACGCCGGTGCTGCTGCTGCTGCGCTTCATCACCCCACCACCTTTACTGCTACTGTTGCTGTGCTGCTCCTCTCTTTCTCTAGCCAGATTAAGAGAATAGATAACGGCACAAAATGAATATAAAAGAGACGGTTTTCTCGTCGTCTCTCACATCAGCTTATTATGTTACGTTGAAAGTAAGCTACCTCCCTCCTTTACACACCTTGTCTCACACTTTTAAGCCAATGATATGATAATGATACTTGTCTCTATGAATGAATACATGCTTACGCGTACGCGGACTTCCTTTTAGCTTGTTTTTTTTGGTTAGATGACATTTTGAAGTATTCAATTCTTTAAAATTTTAAATCATAGTCGCTATAGCAGTACAATACCTATGTACTAATCGACTACTTAAGGTAAAAATTTTTGAATGTACGTAGTTTATTGAAATTGACAGATTAATTAATTGAATTTTAACTGGGTATGCATTAGAGCCTGTTAGACCACATTCCTCTGTCGTGTTTAATATGGGGTGGTTGAGAAGGTTGACTCAACAAAGTTTACTCAACGCGTAAACTTTCAACCTCAACAAACATCAAAACTAAGTTTTATAGAATGATCGTAATTTTTTTCATATTTTTCTTTCAATAAATAATATTTTTTAAAAGGAAGGTAAATTGAACCAATTTTGGCTATATTGCTGCTACTACTGGAATACGCGTGGCCAGAATAGAATAATAATGGCGCAATCTATCCGTCCACAGTAAAAGTAATTTACAGAAAGGAAAGGAAGGATGGAACTGTAAAGTAAACAACATTCATTCGTTTTCAGAATCAAAAGTATCAGATTAAATATCTCCGTGGTGAGCGTTTAGCAGGAAAGTATCAGTTTGTTTCTAATATTAAGCTTATTTTCCATAAATATCCTATAAATAGTTATAAACCACAGAGAACACACAACTGATTATTATCAAATCATGGCCATTACATGGTCATTATCATTATTTTACTATCCCATTACCACTTTTGTTAATATACCTTTTATTATTAAGGTATTTGAGCTAGCTGCAAAATATGTGCTTGTCGTCATCATCATCCTTATATATTTACACGATTCGCAGAAAGAGCGAGAGCCACGGAGAGAGAAAGAGTGAAGAAAAACGTAATTTTCCAAACTCTCATTTCCGCCTCACTTTACTTTTTCCGTGGGGTTGAGATGAGGTTGAAGTGAATAGGGAATTACTGGAAATGGCAAATGTGTCCTTTTAAACCGTAATTTATGAGATTTTTGTTGGCGTAGCTCTACGTCTACCCAGAGAAGGTCTTTAACTTGATTCGCTGAATTCTCTACTCGTAGCTTATATTCGCCTTGGCTAAAAGAGATAGGAATAAAATAGAAGGCTTATTACTATTACGATTACCAACATATTATTACTTTTGTGGTAGTATTTGTAATGGATTCACGTAATTTATTTATTATTACGTACTACGTATGGTAGTTGTAGTAGGATAGGATCATCAAATTGCGATATAATAGAGTGAGGCTAAATGTAAACAGTCATGACAAAATAATTGGGAATGAAATGAATTTTCAGCAGCAGCGGTGTTGGAGCGCGTTGGAATTAAACTTCGCTATTAAATTCCATTCGCTTTTATTCCCTTTTTCATCATCAACGTGGAACAAAGTCACCTCTAGCAAAAAACATTGGAAATTCTATTTGATCATCTCACACGGTCAATAATGATGCATCATTTTTTATTACTTTGATGATTCTAACGCAAAAACGATTTAGCTGTAGTAACTGAACGGAACTCCACTCTTTTTTAGTTTAGTTTTAATCAATAAATTGATAAGTTCAAGTTTCTTTTTCAAAGAAAATTTTAAAACGGTAGCCAAACCTGACTGATAACATATATTTTATTCAATTTTTAATAACAACGCTGTGGTAAAAGAGGCTGAAAAGTTAGTTCCGTTTTTCTTCTTACTTACAGTGACGTGGACAAGTTCGTCTACCGAATTTAAAGTCAAGTACTATGTACAGCTAAAATTTTTCACACTGCATAATTAAACCACCTCGTATTTCACAAATGAAGAATAGAAATAATATAAATGGTTAAATATACATATAAAGAATAAAAGAATACCTATGATATTATGTCTTCCTAGTAAATATTATATGAGAAGTGACTAGCTATTTGTGTGGCCGCTACTGTCGTCTATCTTTCTCTTTCCGAACAGATATTGACGCAAATTGGAAATATTTACGTGTTTTTTAATAAGCTGTTATTATCCCTTCATAATTTAAATTGGGAGAGGAGAGTATATTGACTTGACCAGTGAAAATTTTCCAACAATCATCATCAGCTCGCTAATGTATGGTCAGCGGTATGAAATTATTCGCACGAGTAGAAGCTTTTTTGATAGAAAATATATACAAATACCTATGTAAAGGGCAACAGTTTCTTTCCTTTTAGCAACTCGTGTGTAGGTAGTAGAGATACGTAGGTAGAAATTAGCAGGTGCACAATTTTGTTGCTCAGTGAAACCAGTAAGAACAAATCCTTTTTAATAGAATTAAACTAACGAGCTAAACTAAACTTCCAGTTATCTGTTTACCCCATCATCGTCGCTATGAATTCGTAATGACATGCTTTGTTTTTCATAATTGAATAGTAGTGTAAATATTCCTATTCAAATAATTAACGGTTTTTGGCAAAATAATATACACTATATGACACGTTTATCCCTCTTTCAGTTTTAAAATGAAATAATTTGCCGTCTATATTTAATTTAAACAGAATTGTGTTTCCAAGTTCAGATATTTAAGAAGTTAATTAACATAATTAAATTATGTGACGACAGCAACAAAAGTTTAAAAACCTTTTAATCATTCTCACCACTGCCGACAACAAATAATACAAAAATGCCTTAAATATTTTAAGCCGTATAATAGATTAAATTAAAACACAAACTATTATTGTTGTTGTCCGACTTAATTAAATCCATTGTCCAATTCAATTATAACTGTTTGCCTTAAGCTAGATGAATATCTTTTTAAAAACATTTAGCGTGACAAATCTGAAATAGCAGAAATAGATAAGCATCAATTTATTCATTCATTACTGTTTAATGACAATCTGGTTGAAAAAGTGTACAATTGTTAACTGTTTAGAAACTTTGCTTAGCCGCTTCTAATTATTTTTATTTTACAAGGTAAGAAAATCTAGCAGGAGGAGCATTTATATCTAACTGGATTAGTATTTACATTATTTCAAGGATTGCAAACTATTAAGAAAATTAAGCAAGCTTATTCTCTAAATAAGAATTGAAACGGCACATTTAAAGTTTAATGTTTTCTTGGTCGCGGTTAACGGCTATAGTACGATACCATTATTGTATTAAAATATTATAATCTACCCAGTTGTTAATTGGTTGTTAGAATAATGGACAGGATGCCGCTCAAAAAAAATAATATTCAGAACAAACGGCAAACGAGGGGCAGTGAAGAGAAGCTAAACGTCCAAACAATTTTTTAATGAACTTTTCTCTCTCATTATTACTTTTTAACTACTTTTTAGTAGAAGGATATTAAATAAGTCATCTCGTCTTTTGTTTCTTCGGACCTTATATTTTTTAATTAATACGACGACGACGAGTAAGACGATGATGATGATGATGATGAATACAATCTTTAATTTTTTTGTTCTCACTATTATCATTGTCATCAACATAATAATAATAATGAAACGATCATTATAATATTATTATTTTTTCTGTTAAGAGAGTGAGACAAGCACGCCGTCTTTGTCGTTATAACCATTTTCATCGCATCCCAACAGTTTTGTTGTGAGTTAATTGGTTGCCAAAAAAGGATTTAACACATTTCACACAATGACAACACAATTTATATTTATATATGAAAATTATTATGGCATAAGAGTAGGAGAGTTGCTTTGCGGTCGTCGTCGTCGTCGTCTTCGTGGTGAAGCTCATCATCATCCACTTACTTTTGCGTTTTTGGTTTAGTAGATTTCCTGTCGCTCCCCTCGTCATAGTAATCATCATTGTCGTCGTCGTCATCATCATCATTAACAAAATAATATAATGCAATGCAATTGTATTACGAAAAGACTAATGTGAGTGAATTGTCCTCTTTGCCTCTCTTCGCAAAGCATTTAGTCTTCTATTTATTTCATGGACAATTACAAAAGACAAGACAATGGACGAAATTGTAATGACTCTCTTGTCTACTCCCTCCTCCTCCTCCTTCTTCGTCTTATTCTATCTTATTAGGTCTCCTCCTCCTCCCATCTCAATTTCTTTATAATAAGAATAAGAAGCAAGTCTATTTATACACCTGTAAAGGAGGAGGTGGAATAATATGATAATGTGTTGGTGTGATGATGAGCAAAAGTAATTTAGTTAGAGTCAGAGAGAGAGAGAGAGAAAGAAAGAAAAAAAGTATAAACGCCAACAAAACATGGATGAACGACAAGTTCTAATGAACAAAACGGTTGAAGCAGCAGCAGCAGCAACAGCAAATAAATGAAATTATGAAACGTGACAAAACAGTTTTCATACAGTAATTTCACTTGCCAAGTACATAAAATAAATGACGATAGTATAATAATATGGTTTTGTGTAGTGTCTGTAGTAATTTCAAATTTTTTAATTAATTATTTTACTCTAATTCCTTTTAGGAACATGAACACATTTTTATTCTGACAATTAAAAATTACAAAATTAATTTAATCGTGGCAATTCAATGCAATGCAAGTACACCAAATAATGAAGGGGTAGCTTGTTCTATTTAAAAAAATTAATTCGCTGTAGCAAAAACAGCTGAAAATGTAAAACGTTTTTAAAAAGCTCAAATTTAAACGAGAGCAAACGAAATCGTTTTTTCATTAGCAACGTTTTTTTTGGCTTGCTATGTTTCGTAAAAATAAAAATTATTGGAGGGGGAATTAATAACGACAGAAGTGCTAATATGGGTGTTGTTGTACTCGTTTAATAGATACTCAAACGGAATTGAAAAAAAATCATTGAAATTTTTATACCGTCACTTGTTCCCTCCAATTCAGCAAAAATAGATTTGATAGCTTAGCTTGTTAGTCAAAAGTTTAATCTGGAATTCTGGAATATAAAATCGAGGAAAAAAACTAAACGAAATTAATGGAAATAGAGGAACCTTCGTTTAATCGTTCATTCTATCTTTAGCTTTTCAGTGTGCTCACGAAGAAAAAAAAACTGGATTATTAGTAGGCAGTAAGTAAGTAAGTAATATGTATCGTGAATCATAAAAACAGAAGCAAACATATTGGATGATTTTTTTTCAAGAAGGAAGAAAAAACAAAAAAAAAATGGTTGGGTTCCGTGTCACTTCAAATATTAAACTCATTTTTACTTTTTATATCGTCTACTCATTTTTTCTTAACGAACTTTTGTATTGGTTCCGAAATGTTTTGTATTTTCTTCTTCTTTTTTTCATTTCAAAACATGGAAGTTTTACGAGGAGAGACTTTTCTCATTTGTTGATATGCATAATGAATAATTTAAATTATTGCCAAGAATAATCCTACAGTAGAAGAAAAAACTACACAGGGCAAGCAAAAGCTGTAAAACTCTTCAATCAATTTAGTAGTAAGAATGAGACAAAAAAAAATATAAAAGGAAAAGGCAGCTCATATGTCTGAACTCTTTTTTTACAGTTAGTAGTTAACTTTGCTGCAGAGAAAGGGTGTTTCTTTTTATTAATCAGTCATCACAAACGGAGAACAAACTCTACTTAATTATTTATTTTTAGGGAAACGGAATAATCGTAAGAAACGTGTACAGAGTTACTGCGGTACACAAACGGGTACAAATATGACGGCAAATATAATATTATGGCATGGCTCTAACTAATCTAGCTCGCCGTTAATAAGCTCATTTTCTTATTGGGTGGACAAACGACTCGAGAAAATAGAATAATGGTGGGCGGGTTGTGTGTACGTACTTACGTACGTGTAACCCGCTCCTGTTTCCCACTACTACAAAACTCGTTAGCTTTTTTAATAAGAAAGTTGACAATAAATGGGCATATCATCATAATCGTTATCATCATCGTCATTTTGTCCATTATTATTTATTGGGAATTGATTGGTATTACCAAAATTAATATTCGCCTTATTCTTCTCTCACCAACAAAGTAAAACTTAATTTTACTATTTGTTACCGGTACGATAAACGGTTAATAATTTATTCCCTTTTTAAGAGGTTTTACTGATATGGGTTGATATTTGATATCTAGAAGAAAGGAATAAGGAAAAAATGTTCTAGCTAGCTTGACGCATATCTTTCATAATAATAATAATAAATTTATGAAACTCCCAAATTACGAATTGGTATAATAAGTAGCCTGTGGGTGTTTTATTCATTAAATTAAGCGGAGGCTAATAAATGCATACACATATCAACAACACAGTAGATACTACTTCCCTTCTTAATAATGAATTAATATAAAAGCTATGAGAAAAATCAAGATAGTGAGCAGCAGCGTACAAAATTTTATTTTTTCCACAAATAATTTTTAAGTCATTGCTAACCGATATGGATTGGGAGATTAGAATGAACATTTTCCGTGCAAGGAAGAATTCTTGAGTTAATGGTGGTTTAGCAGGAAATCGAAAGTAGGTAGTAATTGATTAATTAATTAACTATGATCCTTATTAGTTATCTGATCCACGTTATATTGAAGCATACTTCCAGTTGGAACAAAAGCAGTTCGCAAACAGAAAATGACTGAATTTATTTCAAATTCCAGTTTTATTTTTATTTCCTTTTCTAGCCTGATAATGACAATCTTCAATTATTTAAGTTGTTTGGTAATACTTGCTTAGTTAGTGCAATAAAACCTTTTCTTATTGGCATAAAACTCAAATGCTTTGGTATAGCCAGTTGGTCAAGAACAGTTGATTTTTTTTTTCATTTTGCTCCTTAGTACTTTGCACGCAACTTTACGCTAATTTTAAATGTTTATTTTTTATTTCTTCATAGGTGAAAATTTGGTTTCAGAACAGAAGAGCGAAGGCAAAGCGACTTCAAGAAGCTGAACTAGAAAAGATTAAAATGGCTACAAGACCCCACCTCGCCGCAGCATTTGCAGCAGCAGCAGCGGCAGCCAATTTTAATACCTTAATCCAAAACAGTGCTCAACTCTTTGCACATCACTAATGACTATTTCCGGGTTAATCTCAATAAGAATATAATAACAATTAGAAAAACCAAATCACAACAATAGGCTGGATCGGATCGTAAAAGCTAATTGAAGGAACAAACAACAACTTCATCATCGTGAACATTTATCATCATCGTATTGTTGCAAACATATAATCAATTAATCATTTAAATTAATGAAGCTATGTAGTAGTATTTGTACGCTGATTGTTGATAATTATTATTGTAAAAATACAAAGAAGTAGCAGAGGAATAGCAACAACAGCGTCAGCAGCAATTTCTAATTAATTTATTACTATGCAGTATTGTTTATTATTTTAGGTAAATATTTTTTTGAAAGAGAGAAGAGTATTTATTTCCATTTAGTTAAACAGTAAACATAATTTACACTTACACACGAAAGCGAGTGAGTATAATCACCACACTACACACTACACATAATCATAATCATCGTATCCTTAAACTGTAAAACCGCAACCATGTATTATATAAACATGTATAAAATGGCATATTATATATTAGCGAAATAATAATTTACTAAATATTTAATTAGTTTGGTAGTAAAATTAGATTAGGCAGAATAATGTGTAGTTACGTAATTATAAGTTTTGCTGTAAATGTGTACAAAAATAGCGTTTGTTTGTTGATTGACAACAAAATACCCCACCACCAACAACACCACAACTACAAACTAATATGATATTTCAGTTTATTAGGCTCTCTAGAATTAATTAGTAGCTCTTAACAGTTTTTTGTTTTGTTATTATTGCAAAAAAAGTTTTTAGTCAATTCTCAGCTTTTTAAAGAAAAAAAGAGGATCATCACAGAACAGAGAAAAGCAATGTAACAATTGTTTAAGTCCAATCATAGTAGGTATATAGTATAAATATTATAATACAAATTATTTTATATTTGTGTGAGTACATCTCAACCTATAAAATGTGATTAATTTAAATAAAAATATATAAAGCGAATGAAACTTAAATGATATTTACATTTCGTCGTTGAACTATTGATTTATTTTGAGTTTTTATCCATTTTCTCTATTGAGTAAAATAATAACAATTACCGAATTGTCTTTTACATTGTGCTAGGCCTCCTCCTAGTCTTGTTCTTGGGATGTGAAGAAATTGGACGAAATGCATTTTTGATTCAACGAATTCTTACGCCGCCGCCACCATTTTTTTCATCCTTTTTTTCTGAACTTGAAGTGCTCCACCCTCTCTTTTGTTTTAGAAAAGAAAGCATTTAAGACGTAAAACGTAAAAAGCATTTTTTACAAGTATGACTATTTTTTATGGGATTTAGAGCCAGCGTCAATACTATAATTGATGTAGGTAAGTAAATACTCTATTTAATTATTGAGTAATATTGAGCAATTGAATATTTAATTTGTGAGCAATCTTTCAGTTTGCGACGATGGAGATAATTCCCCGAAATTTCTACAACTGCTTAATTGTTTGTTTGCTTTAGCCAACATAATTTATCTCGATCTCCACAGAACTACCAAAGTAAAAATGATTTCTGCTCCTTTTGTGTACTCATTTCATTTCTGACATTTAATTTATTCCCACGAGATAGGTTTTCGCAGGAAAATTTACATTGTTGATTTTTTATGCTAATGACAGTAACGTACAACAACGACAGTGGCATAAATCCTTAATGAAAATTCGAATTAAGCATGAAAATCAAGTCTGACATTTGTGGATAATGTTTAATAATTTTCCTAATTAAAAAAGCATTGCAAAAACTATAAGGACAGAAATAAAAAACGGAATTTGGACATCAAAATTATATCATTTAATTTTTTTTCTTCTTGATTATTAATTACGCTCAAATGAGTGGCATTTTTTGGATATGAATTAAGAGCACTATAATACGCATTATCTACTAGCAACTTCACTTAATTGCAAAATAATTAACAGTCATTTAAAGCAGAACTTTTCATTACATAATTTGGGAAAAAACAGAAATTACCGGACGGACAATTAAAACCTTCTAAAGGTTTTACTTTTATTATGAGATTCAAGGCAAAACAAACATAATTCCAGATTAATTCATAATTAAATGGAGCTTCTTAAACAAAAGCTCAAACAAGAATAATAATTGATGATGAATTCAATCATTTATTATTTGGTTTGGAAAGAAAAACTCCTTTTTGACCGTCCGCGTCCCTAAAAACTAACTCGTTAAACAATGATGTGTATAATAGACTTGTCTTGAAAGAGTGAAAAGTCATGAGCATAGCGTGCAGCAGCGTGTTTATAAAAAAGCTGTTAAGGGTAATTAAAGACAAAATTGGAGGCAGTGTTGGTATACGTACACCAAAAATGCAAATCTTTTGCTTCTTCTTCCTCCTTCTCATTATTAATTAGGATTGTTGTCAATGGCTAAAAGTCAGACAGGTGGAAATTATCATCCCCATTATTGACTTTGTAAATAAAAAAAGCAGCAGTTGAAACTATTTGAGAAACTACTCAAATAAATTTCATTGTCAAGTCAATGAATGAATAATTCTCTGAATGATTTGACTTTCTTTTCCTTAATTATGAATTGTGCTTTGGCACAGGACTTTTCATTGACCAAACTGTTTCCAGGAACAAAATGTAAATAATTACGATGCAAAGCTAGAGAAAAATGTTATGAAGATAATTTCCCGAGAAAAATTAATTTTCTGTTACGTTATTTATTAATAAAAAAGAATTCCTCCTTGCAGCGTAAATATTACATTTTAAAGTTAAAAATTGATTCAATTTTTTTAGCCTTCATTGAAGCAAGGCAAAACAAAAACACTTTTAAAATAGTCGTTTAACTTTTTTTTCTATTCTATATAATAAAACATGGTTGTTGATAAGCTACTGGAATCCGATCTCTTTAAATACACGTCGGAAGTTCAAATAATCAAAGGATCCCATTTTTATCGTATAAAAATAACGATTAAGATTAAAAAGACGAGACTCTTTTGCTTCTACACTTTAACGAAAAAAGAAAAGAAAAAATGAAAAATATTGTATGATGAGACGATCAGAGGGGATCTAATTCTCCCAACGCAACGTTGTGTTGACTACACCTAGCTCTAGTATTTTTTCTTGGTGTCCACAACTTAAGTTTTTCCAACTCATCATCATGATTAACATCAGCTTCCCCTTTTTGCCCTCCCTTTTAATCTCTCCGAAGAAGAGGATTGGAAAAGTTAAATCTGGAAAAAGTGTCGAAAGAAGTTAATTTATATCCTATGTAAAATCGATGTCCTTTTGTCAGGAGTCTCTTTTCTCTGTGTTTTCAACTGATAGAAAGAGAGACCCATCTTTGTCTTCATCTTTTTAATCTTTTTTTTTCAACAACAGCTTCTGCTAAAAAACATTTTTTAAGGAATACCAGCAATAGCCACGGAATACTTCAAAATGAAAAACTAAAAGAAAAAAATACAAACACGCTCTCGACAAAAAAAAAGTATTCCCCCCATTTCATTTCATACAAATTTAATGAACATGTTGAATTTTTTTTAGATTGTGATTGTGATCTTTCTTGGCAAAACCATGTACTTAAAAAGCCATCTTTACCCTCATCCAGCAGTACCACCGTGCAATCTAGATAAGAAAGTGTTTTTTTCTTCGATTTTTCAAGGAAAAGAACGCGAAGCTCTGGGTCTCAATCTTGGCCTTGTAAGAAGGATGATTCCTTAAAAGGATGTAAAACAAAGGAAGGACCCCTTCTTTCAGTTACGTTACCTTTCCTCACTCTCGCAGACTGTAGCAGACAAGTTAATAAAGATATCGTCAACCTTGTCTAATCGTTAACTCTTCCACCACCATTACTACCGCTGATGGAGCTGAGACCAAATTTTCTAAACAAGATGGTAGGAACGTTTTTCTCTACGGCGGGTAGAAAAAAAACATCATTTTCGTCATCATCGCCACCGCCACCACCATCGCCCAAATCACATCATCATCAAAAACAACAACAGCAATAGTGAACAGTGAGCACCAAGTTTATTCATCCGAAAATCCCAACAAGAATAACACAAGAACAACATTACGATCTAATACAAACATAAATATCTTTTTTAGAAATTTACATTAGGTGTCTTCTCATTCTTCCTATAAGAAGATTAAAAAAAAACAAAGTCGATACTTGACATTTATACGAATACGCAGCCAGCAGCTTAGTTTTTGGAAGCACTGAAGTAGAAAAGTCCTCTAATTTAATAAATTTTGCTTCTTGCAGGTTGGAAGGAACGATCAAAAGATGAAAATATATAAGAAGGTAAATAAAAGGGAGACATGGGAAGAAGGTAATCAAATGAGGAACACCACCCCGAATCAAAATAAGAAATCTTTCTTAACAAGATGTAGTTGCTGATGATGATGCTGATGATTAAACAGGAGGACTACTACTACTGCTACAATGTACTCCGTTTATTTTATTCTAATCCATTTTCACAATATAAAACAAAAGCTTCAAATAAAACAAGAAAGGGAGGAGGTACCTCGCACTTGACATTCTAAAACCATATAAAAACTTTTTATAAAAGATTTTTTTAAATAAACGATGAAAGCTTATTTGCTTTTTTTTATATTCTTTTTACCTCTCATTCAGCTAAAAAGAGTAACAAGAAGATTATTGAAATGTAAAGAGGAAAAAGGAAAACTTTTATTCCGTCTTCTTCTTCTTCTTCTTCTTCTTCTTCTTCTACTGCTGCTGCTTTTCGTCGTCCAAAAAAGATTTTTATCTGTCATTAAAGCCTTAAGGCTTGCTTCTATCCATATTACGGCATTTACTACCTACACCAAGCTACTATAATTTCATTTCATTTCACGATGATGATCATGATCATGACGGTTGTTACCTGCTGCTGCTGCTGTTGCTGCTGCTGCACCCTTCCCAAAGCGCCCAGTTTATTATTGCGTGTTTTTCATCACCATTTCTTCTTCTTCTGGGAGGCTTTCCTTTTATAAAATGAAATACATAATCCTTTCATCATCGTCCTCCTTCTTTTTGTCTTCGCTGTTCTCTTTCTCTCTCTCTCTCTCTCATGTCTTTCCTCTCTCGTAAAGAACGCTACATTGGTGAGCCCAGAGCTCATGAATAATTAATAATCTGTTTGTTACTATCTACCTGAGAAATAATTGTCAAATATCCTCCTTGTAGGTTAAACTCATTTATTTAAATAAGGTTGGGCAGTCTCACAGAGAGACAGAAAGAAGAGTAGTAGAAGAAGAAAAAAGATGGTCATGTCTTTTACACTCATTTGTGGTAATTGTAAGCTAACGAGTTGGCTAAATAGCGTATTCTTGTTTGGATATATAATCCCATTGATTATTTTTTTGGCAATACTCCTCTTCCATTCATACGGATGAAGAAGATGAAAACGATGTTGATTTTGATGATGATGATGTCTCTCAAATCTATTATTTTAAACAAGCTTATACAATTTAAAATTCAGATGGGGAACGGATAACCCGCAATAAAAATAAGATTACTTACTTGCAAACAAACATATTACATGGATTGATGTATATCTGTATTTTTATATTGTTGCTTGACTAGTGAATAAGTTTTATAATAAAACTTACATCAGCAGCACCACCACCACCATCAACAAAAACAACAACACAGCTCAGCTCCATTTTATTTCCTTCTTTCGTACTTATTAGCAGCAGCACAGGAACTTTCCCCGAGAAAACTCTGCTGCTCCACGTACTATAGCATTATTACACTTTATTTGAAAACGAGATTACGCTTAAAGATGAAAGATCCCTAAAAGCACAATTTAATTTAATATCAACTTTTAACGAATTTATATTCTACCTACCACGACAACGAATCATCATCATCATCGCAAATTTACAAGCTCACTCTATTACGGAGAAATTCATGAATTCAAAACTGTAAGCCAAGTTTATTCAAGTTTTATTGTAATCCATTTTAAATATGGTAAAATCTGACACTTTTATGAGAGAAGTTTTGTGGAGGCAAAAAATATATTAACACAAGAGCAAAAGGAGACTGGGAAAGTGTTTAATTCAGGCTCAAATAGCCCCAAATAGTAAACTATCCCTGTGACCACTTTGTAGCTTTATTCTTTTGATGAATCATGCATGCGTATACGAGTACTTGATAAGGTATATTTTCCATTGGGATAATAAATAATAATAAATTCTGAATGGAAGAATATTCATTTGAATAATTTATTAGAACATACTATACAGCAGCGTATAAAACGTATAAAAACTTTCATTAAAAATTATATGGAAGTGGAATATTTGAATTTTGATTGTACAAAAATTGTACACTTTTTTGTTTTGAAAATTTAAGATGGAATGAAAAACTAAACTAAACGTCTTCAAAATTATCTGCATTTATGTAATAAGAAGCAGTAAGTAGTTTTAGTATTTTGCATGATAAATTATTGCTTTTTAGAAAAAAATTATTCCAGGTTTAGTTTAATAAAACTTTTTTCTCCTTTGATAGAGAAAAATTTAGAAAAACTCCGCCATTTCCAAAATCTTATAAAAGGAAAAGCACTAGAAGCATAGTACCCATACGTAAGTACCGAATTGAAAAATGCAAATGAGAAGCTCTATCTTATTAAAAAGTGGGAGAGAAGAAAGAAGGTAATAGATGGGAGCCAAAACATTATGAGACATTTAAAAATGAATTTCGTTTAAGTTGGAATGAAGTTTCAATTTCCAATTTCAGAGCAGAGTAAAGAAAAGCTCACTCACAAGCAAGCAGCACGTCCCACGTCTTACTTCCAATTCTTCTTCTCTTCCCTTCCCTTATTTTCATTTTTATACAATTCTTTAAGAAAGAAAAGTACTTCTTTGAATCTTTGCTATCGTCACCATCATCATCACAATCATCATCATCGTCGTCGTCGTCAACATCATTATCATCCACTTACATACTTCGTTTATGTAATTCCACCAAGATCAGGTAGAAAGAGAAGAGAGCTTTCTCCTTTTGCTACTATTTTACCTCCTTCTATTATAATAATAATATAAGTAAAATAGGAAGAAAGAAATAGGCTCAGCAACAAAATGGAATTCTTTTTACATAATTCTATTTCCATGCATACAAGCGAGCAAAGCAATCACACACATCACATTAGAATATATCAGAGTTGGGGTAATAATGTAAATCTTATAAAAATACAAAATGAGAAAAGTATTTGGAACTGACGATGAGAGAAAGAGAGAGAGAAAAGAAAAAAAGGAAAGTGAGAAAGTACCAAAGAGAGAGAGGGGAAAATAAAGTCTCTAACGTAAAAGAGATAGAGACAGCATAAGCCATGAAAAAAACTTTTTTTTTATTCCTTCGCCACTTTTTCTCTCTTCTCCTGTCGACATTTTAAAATTGAAGTCGTTTTTCTGCAATTCAATTTACTCAAAGGATTTAGTCTCCCTTCATTTTATTACCATTTTTACCTTTAAAACACCATAAATTTTATGCAGATTTCAATTTCTTCCTTATTCTTTAACTCCTCCCGCCATATTCAACTTTAAGTGAGACGGCCATTGTTAAAATAAAATAAGATGGAATAAGTAGAAAGAAAAATACACGGGAGATGGAATTTTTTCTTACTTTTTTCCCTATTACCATTCTCTCTTCTCTCTCTCTCTTTCACGTACTTTCTTGCTCAGTGAAATAAAAGTAGTAGGGAATAGGAAATGCGAAGTAAACTTTAACAATATCCTTATTTTCAGCAGCAGCGACGGCAGCAGGATACAATAAAACAAGTTCAATATTAGCATATCAAGCTTGATAATATGAATGTTATTTCCATCGACTTTCCCTCTCTTTTTCACTCCTTTTGGTTGACAAAGCTATTCGCCACCTTTATTCACTCATTCATTTCTCTGGATAATAAACGTAATCTTTCTTACATTTCCTAATATCTAAAATAGCACTTTCCTCCTCCCTTATAAAAAAGTTTGTTTCCGTATGGTTATGTGTACACTCGCACCACTGCCTTTCCCTCTTTTTTATACTTAAAGCTTATATTATGCATATTAAGTAAAAATTTTGTCGGATAGTGATTTTTTTTGCTTCGCCTTCTTTTTCCCGTTTTAAAGATTTCACCAGAGACAGCAGCACAGCACAGTATGTAAAGCAATGATGTAATTGTAGCAATTTCAATTCTTATTTTTCGCTCCTTTTGTGTAAAAATAATGTCCGTATTTTTCATCCCATTTGAATCTCATCATCATCATCATCACTGTGTAAATGATATCGAAATGCTGCTGGTTGACGAAAAAAAACTCTACTTTTTTACGATATTTTCTCGCGCTATTTCATTACCAAAGTTTTTTTTCTGAATTTCACAAGGGAATATTATTCTAAATTGAATTCTTTTTTTCATTTGGAATGGTTTTGGATGGAAAAGTAAAAGTGGTTTATTTTTTAAACAGCTTTTAATTTTCTATTTCTGCATTTCTCTGGATAAAATTGACTGTTGTGTTTTTTTCTCATTGAAGAATTAAATTACAATAATAAATGAATAGATTTACATGCTCTCTGTGCATCGATGCCATGCCCTTTATATCCTTTGTAAAATTTTTTTTCTTGGAATTTCATTGCGCCTTCTTTTCTTATTTTTTAATTGACTCGAAGAGAAAAAAAACGTTGACAAAAAGAGAAATGGAAAAAAGTCAAATAAAAACTCTGCTTTTATGTTAACTAAATTTACTACTCCAGACAATTAAACAAATAATATCATTTTTAAACTTCTTTCAACAAGCGCGAGAAAATCTCAAACGACAAGACAAAGTATAACACTTCTTATATCAAATTTTTGTCGT
>JAHZNJ010001668.1:0-12597 GCA_027744475.1 Lepidocyrtus cf. sotoi NNG-2020 | reverse complement strand
CACTGTAAAAAAATATAAAATGTAATAAGTTAAGCCTTTGCCAATTTTAACAAGAAATAAAAAGTAGTCTGACACAAAAAAGAAGTTTTTTTTTTCTTAAAGAAAAGAAAAGCAAAAGCTGCTGTTGTGTGGTCTGAGACTTTAAGACTTACGACGACAAACATTTTACAAGTCTCCCGCTGTTTAGCTTTAGCTGCTGTTCTGTTGGTTTGGGACGATATGATAGGATTGGATACGATATTGGACGAGTTTTAAAAAAGTTGTTTTCTTCTTCTGAAAAAGAGGATAAATCGAATCGGTTAAAAATTCTGCCACTCTTTTTGCACCCAACAACAAATAACAAAATATAGAATAGCAACAGCAGCAACAACATCAGAAGCAGTTTTTTCGTCTTAAAAAATAAAAAAAGAGGAAATAAAAATTGGTTGGAAAGAAAGTGCGAGTGAGTTTTAAAGAAGCTAAAGCAAACCTAACCTATCTACTTTACTTTTTCTCCATTTTCTCAAACTAAAAAGAGCTTCATTCTCTTCTTCGTCTTATTCTTCTTCTTTGACTTACTTTCTTATTTTCTTGAGCCAAATAGTTGCAAACCAACAACCACTTGTGTGTGTACTCTCTCCTCTTCTGACAACCTTGAGAGGGTTGAGGAGAGATGTGAATGTGAGTGAGTGAGAAAGGAAAAAAATCGATTTTCTTCCACCAAAAGCAGCAGCAGCATCAAACAGTGGCATCTTCTCTCTTTCCTTTCAGTTTACTCCTCTCCCATTTTCATTCTGTTTTTTACTCCTTCGTAAGTGATATGATATGATCCCATCTTTAAAAAAAAGAAGAAGGAACATACCCTTAGAGCCACATTAGCCATGAATGACACCATCAACAAAATAGTTTTTGCTTGCATTAGTTTGGCTTTGCTTGGGAGAGAGAAATGAAGAAGATCCTTTACTTTTTTTACGATGAAAGAAAAAGAAGCCAAGTCAAAGCCAAACCACCTTTATTTCACTTCACTTCCCTACCAACACCACCACCGCTTGAATATCATTTTCCTTTTTTCTTCCTTTCTCTCTCCACTTCTGCTTGATAGTGATGATGATGATAGAAGAAAAAAGCTTGAGTAAACTACATTTTTTTATTCTTAGAAATTGCTTCAAGGCATCAATAAAAATTGAATCTCTGGGAAAAAAATGTAGAGGAGGGGAGAATAGAACAGAAGCAACCAAGCTGTAGTAAAAGCTAAGAAAAATTTTTTTTCTCACTCCAGTCTTCCGTTTTTTCTCTTTTTTCTTTCGTTCTCAGTATCCCCCGTACGTACACAGTTTAAAAATATATTATAGGGAAAATAGGAAAAGGAAACATTGGAATTGTTATATGACAGGAGACAGAAGTATCGAAATAAAAAGGAAGAAGGTGTGAAGAAAAATGACTTCTACACTTCTACTTAACTGTTAGTCTTTTTCTTTTCCTCCGTGTCCTTCTCTTTTTCTTTCTTTTTTTATAAAAATAAGTTTCTGAATGACTTTTTTTCTTTTCATTCAATATTTTTTCATTATTGTAAGCCAGGAAAAGAAAGAAAGGAGGAAAAAACATTTTAAGTAGAAGAATGTCTGGATTCTGGATGTGGTGGTACCAAATAATTTTTACTTTACTGCTTTTTCTTCATACCTGCTTCTTTTATTATAAAAATGAGAGTTGAGAAATGAACCGAACCATTAATGGAAAAGGAATGTTTTAAAAAGAAGAATGTAAAATTCTAGCTAAATTCTTAAAGAAATAGAAATGAAATGGTAAAGAGAGAGAGTGAGGAGCAACCACTTTTCTATTGTTATTGCAAAAAGAAGTTTTCATTTCTTTATCCATTGAAAAAATGTTCTTTTTATTTACTGTATGAAAGAAAACAGAGAAAGAGAGAAAGAAAAAGGAAAATAATAACATTTTTACTTACCTATGATTCCTTTCAAAGAAATAGAGAGAATGATGTGTTGTGAGAGTATCTTTAAAGAAATGAAAAGATAGTATTCTACATTCTACTCCAACGACAACAATGTAGTAAATGTAACATGAAAAGGGAGCCGGGAGTGAGTGAAGTGACTGTAAGCCGACAAGAACACAACTCAAGCAAGAAGGGTAAGAAAGAACGAACGAACGAGAGAATGTTTTTCCATTTCCCATATTTCCGCTTAACAGCACATAAAAATTTGAATAGATAAAGAGTTAGGTTCTCTTCTCCTTTTCTCTTCCTCGAAGACGAAAAACGTGTGGGACGAACGACGACGTTGAACGAGGTACAAGTTGGATGACTTTTGAGTTACAGTAAAAATGTGTCAATGCAATATGCAATGTACACACACAACAACACATACAAAAAAATGGAAGCTCAGCAAAAAAACTATTGCGAAAAGTGAGAAAGAAGAGGAGTAGGAAGAAGAGAGAGAGAAAGAAAGACATTTTAAGTTAAGCTGAAAGTGAAAAAGTTCGGAGATGAAAATTCTTGCGTGTAGTAAGTAAAGTGTGAATTGCAATTGTGGGAATTGTAAAGAGTTTTTCCACTTGTGCGATGGATTATTGATGAAGATGAAAATGCCTCTTCCCGAATGAAAATTATTCTTCTCGTACAGAGAAAATGAGTAGTTTTTTAAACAAAAAATGCAGAGATGCAAAAATAGTAAAAATCCTCTTGGAGTTTTTAAGAATGGATGATTCATTTAATTTTTTTATGTTAAATAATAACATTGATGAATAACAAATTATGCTAAAACTTATGATGATGAAAAAATGTTTAGCTAGATATAATCTTTTTTATGATCTTGATGAAGATTAATTTTATTTTTTTTCAGGGGGAGTACACTTCGTCAAAGTATTATCCAATTATAATTCGTTACACCTTACTCAAGGATATGATTAAGGAGGTGACACACAATCCAGATTATATGGAAGTTCGACATGAGCATACAATCAATAGTATTGGTGCAACGGCGACAGCGTCATGAGGAGAAGAAATAAATCATAATAAGTGACACAGTGGTGAATGGAGTAAAAGTAAAGTGAAGAGGAAACAGGATCAGACATCTGAATACAAGAAAGTTTTTCCCACTTTCCATCACCATCAACGACAGACAGAAATATAGCTGCAAAAAAATTTCTTCTTCCGTTTTTGAAAAAGAAAGTAGGTTGCAAGAACGAAAGGAAGAAAAAGAAAATGCAATGCTGAAGAGAGGAAACGGAAACTGAAAGAAAAAAGAAACATTTCACAGAAAGAAGAGAACATTCAAGATTTTTTACTCCAGTTGACTTTTCCGTCGGCAGTTTCATCCCCATATTATGTGGTGAAGGTGATGATGTTTTCTTACCCATATCCACATTTTTGTAAAAGGAATGATAAAACGTCAGGCATCCCCGTCGTAAATTTTTATGAATGAATTTCTATGAAATTGTTAAGAAGAGGTATAATGTTTTTGGAATATCGGAAGTTTAATATCAACTTAACATATTCCCTGCTACAGCGAGGGAAACTTTGTGGTTCCTGTTTAAGCCAATGAAATACTATATCTGACGTACTACATTATGCTTCAATTTGCATAGTATTTTGTGCAATGAGAAGCAAGTATGTTATATTTTAATACTATTATGCATTATAATTAAGTAATTTGGAATGTAAGAATGGAAGTAAATTTTAAACAATTTCATTCAAAAAATTTTAAAATTGAGTTTAAATCTTGTTTTCAAAAATATATTATTATTGATTGTTGAATATTTTTATCTTCAAGTAGGTTTGAAGACTACATTATAAAATAGTTATTATTTTATATCATAAAATTTTGCTATTATTATGCCAGTATAAAATATATTGGTACTTTCAAGTTCCATTATAGGTAGGTTTTATCTGCTCATGCGTTTTTCACATTCAACAATTTAATTTTATACAATTTAAATCCATGTTTCTAATGAGTGAATGTTGACCCTTTTGAGAGCTACGTGCTACTATTGTGACAAAAATGTTTGACAATCTAAAATTTGACCTTGCGTAAAAATATTATATCTGGTCATATCGTGTTGTATTTCTTGAAAGTAAGGTAAGTACGATACAAGGTATCAGTATCATTACGTAATGTGTCAGTCCCTCTAAGGAAAGCTTTACTGAAATTTTAAATAAACTAACTTTGTAACTAACTAATCTAGATTGTAATTAAAATTAACATCACGACATAGTATTAAAATAGCACTATATAGTAAAAACTAAAAAATTGCATTTTTAAGAATGCTTTTTTCTAAGTAAACATTAATTTTGCTTCGCGTTTGATCCAAACATAACGTAAGAAATATCAACGCCACAGTAAAGTTTTCTTTGTTTATCATGCTACAGCTTAACTGTAGGTATGCTTTTGATGTGAGCCCGATGTGTCTGTATGAATTGGTAAAAAATTAATTTAGATCAAAATAATTTTGTGATTTTAGATTCCACAGTACATATATAACCCTATTGTTTAGGATACACACTATCAAGTGGCCATCAAAATGTGTATGCAATTTCCATTGTAAAAATATTAAGATTATTAAGGAATAGCGTAAGTTTTTATGATGAAAAGCGACATCATTACAACGACACAGTATTACTACATTAAAGGGGTCGGTCGTGCAAGATACAGGGCCATTCCAAATTATTCTTCCTAGAATAAGTAAGGTATACGTTAGAAATAATTTGATGTGTATAATGTTGAAATAAATATTTAATATTAATTAAAATTATCAAATCTTTAATGAAGTATATGTAACAATTAATTAATCTATATTTTGGAAAGTTTTATGCATAAAATTAAATTATGAGCATTATTGTAACAAGCTAAGTATTTGCTAGAGCAGAGCTGCAAATCATTAAAATTTGTAGCTTTTGTAAAGCCAATGCCAATGTCCGTGAACACAAAAAAACATTTTGCTAACTGTATGTACGGTTTGTAGTAAGATTTTATGAATTACCTATAAAGTTATTATAAAATGCAAATGTAATTACGTAATTTTTAATGCCGAAAGCAAACCGAAAACGGATGTAATGCTTAAAAGATATTATTATACGCTATATATGCGAATTTCCTTTAGCTAAATAAAAAAATACAACAGTTTAGGAGACAGATTATTATTATGTAATACAGATAAGTATATCAAAAAATAAAAATGGCAACGACCAAAAATGGATTGTGAAGTATGCCCACGAGGTATAAACATATTATGTTTTAAAAAACAGCTTATTGAAGAGGAAATACGAAAATTTTCTCTGTAAATTTAGGTGTAAAATCTGTATAAAATACTATTATGCAAATTGTACTGTGTACTAAACAGAATTATTCTTTGCGAAAAATAAAAATATACAACATGCATAATTTTTAAAAAACGGTATAATTAAAGTGTTGTTATTTTTACGCTCCAGATGCTTTTATACCATTACAGATACAGATTGGCTCATTCTCTTCTAGCTTTTCATTTGATCAAATTGTTATTTCGGTATATCTGTATATAGAAAATAAAGTACGACATTCATTAAACAATAGCACAATATTCTTTATTTCTTAATTGCTTCTTCTATTATAATTATTCATAATCATATTACAGTTAATAATAATTCTATAGTTTGAAATACAAGACAGTCAGAACCTTTTTTCCGTCATTCTTCATCATTTATTATTTATTTTATTCATTTAAAATTGTTAAACTCTAGCTTACTTCTTCTCATACGCAATTAATATTTTATATTTCTTAAAACTACCATTTAAATTTACAAGTCACCACCGCCCCACCATAATCATTTCTCCGACTGCTTTCTTAATTCTATACTAAAGATTCTAAATTTTCTACATAAAACGCTCTTTTTCTTTAGACTAATATTACATCATAATTAGATATTTTCTTAATAATAAATATTATATGCAAATTAATTAGTTTACATAGTATAGCAGTTTTAGCATCTCAAAACAACAGCTTTTTCATCATTTTTTAAATTTACATTATATTTTATAATTAATAGGCATCATTATTATTATTATATAATATTCAAATATATTTATATTTTTATATTTTATGCAAAAACATGGTTTTAGTTTTTAGCAGAAGAAGTTTAATATTTTAGCATTCTTCATTTGCATTTTTTGCTTTTCTCATTTCCATATAAAATTCATTATGCAAAACATGATCGAGAAGAGGTTTTGATGGAATCGTTTAATTAAGCAGCTTTTTTGTTTTCTTTCTATCATGTTTGCGTAAGAATTTTATTCAACTAAATTGCTCTTATTAATCCACAAACCATTTTGTTTTCGTTGTATTTGGAAAGTGAGAGAGATACAGAGAGAGAGAAAGGATTTTGTTTGCATTGCATTTATCGGTTTGTTTTTAAATACAATATCCTGTACAAAGAGGAGAAAACGGTAGAATTTTTTGTCTTGTTTTGATTTGTGTAAAGTGATCGTGTTCATTTACATAATAAAAAAGGTACTTTCACATCCTGGGAAAAAGTACGCAGCATACATTTTTCTTTTGTATTATTTTCCTTTCAAGTGAAGGGTTAATTAAGGTGGTACGTAGTGGTTTTGATTTTGTGTGTAGGTTCCTTTATACATCATTCATTAATTTTCAGTTCAGCAGCATTTATTACAATATCTTCTTACATGGTACATACGCGGACTAACTTAAAATTATGCAGTGCAATTGTTTGTGTCAATCAATATACTATATATTTAGCTAATTTACTTACGTAAATATAATTTATAGTTTGAAAATTTCATTGCAAAAAGCTGGTTTAATGATCCCTTTTTACTTAAAATCTGTCATTTTTCTTGTCTCATTAAAGCAGTAAGTAATAAGTACATACATGAAAAAGGTGTTCAAAAGTTGAAGTTTTGGATTTCTGGCTTGGTGAGTGAAAAGGCTAATATGTATTTAAAGTTATTTTTTTAATTTGAATACATTTTTGAATTTACACCGTTTTCTTGTACTATTTTATTATTTTGAAGGTTATTCATGTTTATTAAAAAGGTTTGAAAATGTTTAATATTTAATTTTCCAGTTTTTGATTTGATTACGAAGTATCTAATGCATTGTTCTCACTAAAGAGCAGTAAACTTTTCTTAAACGTAGACGACAACGACGGGGCTGAGGCAGAGAGAAAGAAGCGAAATTTTTTCTTGCAGACTTATATTTTACAGAGAAGTGCAACACTCGTCGATTTTTTAAAACTTGCTTGTAAAGGTAAACCTTGTTAATTTATTTGAGTAATCAAATTACTTTTTTCTAGATTACCTCGTTTAAAAAATTTTTATAATTGTTCACATTTTCCTGAATTCAAAGGTTCTGAAGTGAATGAAATAATAACGTTACACGTACGTTAAGTATTAAATAAGAGAAATGTTTTTTTAACGAGAAAGACTTATTGTTAGAATAATTGTTTAACCCATTTAATTTAATAATGAAGAAAATCACCGACCTATATCTTTACAAGTATCTGCTTAAATTTAAATTTTTCAATATTGACTTTTTAACATCCCATTCTCTGTTGGTTTTGTTTTCTTCGTTCAATGATCCCTGGAAGAGGTTGAAGGTATTTCAGGAGATGTGGACCGATCAAGATTTCTTCTAGATTGAGGTTGCGGTTGTTGTTGTTGTTGGAAAGATGAGGAATCCCCTGGTGAACTAGCTCCTGATAAATCAAAGTTTCAATAAAAAACAATCAAATTAGTTTATCTTTTCACAATTCCAATTATTTCACCCGAAAACTCACTCACCGCATTAAAAAAGTAAGAATCAATTCAAAACCACAAAAATCGTAAATTTCGTAAAAAACCAAACTTCAAAAACATAAGGAGAAAGTACAAAATATGACTAAAGTTGATGATGATAATGAAAAAGTGTGAATATTGAAGAATATTATGTTTCTGATCTAACAAGCATCACACTAATACACTACTGATGAAGTAACTACAATTACTGCTATATACTGCCTATGAAAACTTCTACATATTAAGTAAGTAAACAAATTTACTAAAAACTACAACTTTCTCTAGGTCTATTTTTGTTTGACGATCACAGAGTCATTTCATTATAAAACGATGAAGAATATCTTGAACTCAAATTCAACCTGAAAATAATAAAAAACGATAAGTTGATGAAACTTTGTGTTTATATGTTTGTGTATTCTTAAATCTTGAGGATGTCATAATATTATTGATTGATATTGATAAATGTAAGTAAAACTAAAGAAAGTGTCTTCACATGCTACCCACCATAGATCTGTAAATTAGAAATAGTTGTTTGTCGCAGAAAATAAAAATTAAACAAAATACGGCATCATTTATTAGATAATTAAAAAATAGTTTTTTTAAATGAGTAATTATCAGTTTAGTTATTCATCATCAGTTTAATTTACTTGTGTTAATGATCAATCTCATCTCAGACTTTGCACTTTTAAGATTATTGATTTTCAAGAGTGAGATCCTCTTGGCTGGAGACCAGTGTTGAAGCAGATCCCCCGCCAAGACTTGACCACATGGCAGCATCTCCCGCAGTGCTCGTATTAGAACTCACAGTAGGATCAATAGCCTGTCCCTCCAAAGAGTCCGATGAAGTAGCCATCAATCCCCCTGCAGCTCCTCCCGTCGCTCCAGATGAAGAGCGTTCTTCTGTTGTTGTTGTTGTTCCAGATTTTCCATCATTTAAGGAATCTGCGGATTCTGTCATTTGTCCGGGGAGATCTTGTCCCGGTTGAAGTTCCAAAGAATCCGACATTTTCCCTTTTGACGGTGAGAAGGAGACGAGTAGCTCATCTGGTTCAATCTGTTGCTGTTGTTGAGTGGCACGTCGACTCCCCGTTAGGGAGTCCGCTGAAGCCACCATATCTTCGGGGATGTCTTTTGCATCCTTCTCGAAGTCTAGAGAATCCCTACTAACTTCCATGATATTCTTTCCCGTCTTCTCATCATCCAGAGAGTCGCCACTCGACGTCATTTTCGTATTTCCCGGCGCCCTAAATTCCAAACTGGAGTCTGCGTCTGTCGTCGCAATATTCTCACTTCTTTCCCTGAAGTCATCCATTTGACTGGTCTCTGTGGTGTCGGGAGTTTGAGTGTCCATGATAGTTGAAGAGAAGAATGTCATCATCGGATCTGCATCTAAATCTTGAATATCCGTCATTTGTGAAGCATCCTCAGCCGTTTCGTATTGCTGACTTGATCTCATCTTATCATCTTCAAATTCTCCGGAATCCTGTTCGTAGATTTCCGTCGCTTCTGAGATTTCTGAGACCTGAGATTCATGCCCTTCCTCAATTTCTGACAATGCAGGCTCATCTCTCCTTCCCCCTGATTCTTCTTTTAGGATGTCACATTCCAAACTTTCGAATTCTTTTAGAGTAAGAGGAAGACTCCCTAGATCCTGGTCTTTGTGCTTTCTCTCCGTTACTCCCACTTCCGTTCTTTTCCTCGAGTTCTGGAAGGGAGGAGGACATTTCCAGAGACATTACTGATTTCGGTGAGTTCTTTACTGAGCTTTCTTCTTCGATGTCTTCGAGTCTTTGCTGGGGTCCGATAACTCTTTCGTATTCCATTGAGAACTCCATCCTTTGTTTGTCATTTTCCTCTTCTTCCTCCATTTCCATTATTCCCTCTTGCTCGAAGCTTGAATCTGAATAGAAGATTCTTCGGGGATGATTGTCATCCGGTGAGAATTGTGGTTCTGGTGTGATTGGCCTTTGAATTGGATCGTCCATATCATCCGATGCTTCGAATAAGTCTTGCATATCATCTTCTTCCGATGATTGGAAAACAAAGTCTTTCAATTGTTCTTCTTCAATCCTTTCTTCTATTCCATAGCGGAGTGGAGAATCTCCCCAAGATTGGCTTTCCGAACGGCGATGAGTTCTCACCGGTCTTTGTTGTGGAGGGAGGGGATCCACACTTTCGAAAATCATTATGTTCCCATCTTGATCATCCGCAAGTTCTGGATCTCCTTTAACTTTCGCTTCATACGTGGTCTCAACTTGTGTGCAGACTGTTGTGCCGGATGTGGAGGAAGTTAAGGTGACTGGCAGTCCCGCTCCTTCTGGAGGGATTCCTTCCCTTCCTCCTATTTCGCAGTAGATTGATCTCGTAGCCGGTTCTGGTCCACCGGCACCACCACCGCCCCCGATGCTCCCCTCTTGGGAGACTTGTGTTCTGATATGAGCATGTTCTGATTCTTCATCATCATCCCCGAGTAAGTCCTGTCCTAAATCGATTTGTGAGGCGACGAGAGTTCCAGAAGCGGAGGCGTCGCTAGATAAGCTTCCCAGATAGCTATCAGAAGAGGATGCAACTCCCCCACCCAAAGCTGTTTGATATTCCGAGGCTCCAGAGTGGGAGCCGGGGAAGTTATTTGAGACTTGGCCCAGAGCTGATGAATCCCATGATTTTGGACGGGAAGGTTCATCTGAAGAGCTTCTGATTGTGTTGTCTTCAGCAGCAGTGAAGAATTCTCCTGAAGAGGAGGAGCGCACGGCGTGAGTGTCTGGAGTTCCGGTTTCCGTTCCACCGACGGAGCTTCCTGGCATATCTGCCCCAGATTCTCTTCTGTCGCTTCTGTCATTTAATACTTACCTTGTAAGACCTTTGAGGCTCAGGCGATGAAATGTCCCCAACAGACATAAGCTCCTCATCAGTAATATCAACGGAGGAAGGCTCAGATGGTTTATACAAGGGACGGGCACTTGTTTCCTGTCCATGTCCTTGCCCTTCTAACTTCCTCTCCACACTGGACTCAATCTCACTCACAAGATTGGAAGCGACCTGTCTCACATCCTCCAGCCTTTCCTGCTGACTGTCAAAACTAAAACTGCTCCCCCCTGCTTGGATCATTGACTGGAGCTTCTCCGTCGTCTCAGTCTCACTCTTATCGCTATCGTCCCTGATTTCATACTGTTCCTGGATCAGACTTTTGCTTTCAGGCTCTAACGTTTCAATCTTTTCTGCCAACTCGGATTCAAAAATCTCCCTTCCAATTTGCTCTTTCAGCTGCTGCTCAGCATCTAAACTTAAAGATCTTGAATGATCTGATTGACTTGACATGCTCTGGAATAAAACTTTCCTGTCTGGTGAAGCTGAGGAAGTTCCTGCTGAAGGAGGAGGAGGAGGAACTTGCCTCCTTGGAGGGATAGGAGGTTGTTGCTGAGGTTGGATAAGGTCCTTCAATTCTACTTCTTGATCTTCAGGTTCATCCGTATCTAAAAAGATTGCTTCTTTACTCCTCTCAATTTCATAAGGACTTGGAGTTCTTTGATGTTGCTGCTGCTGAGATGGCTGTGCTTGTTGAGATACGGAGGAGCTTACCCCTCCACTTTGGCGACTGTCGATTTTATCTACTCCCTCGAAAGCAGAGTTATCAAAACCTTGCGCGTAATCTTCTTCGATGGAACCAACACTCTCCCGCTTTTTCCTCTCCTCGTCGTCCTTTTCCTTCCAGAATTGGTGGCGTTCGGTGAATGTGCCCACGCTTTCCACCACTCTAGAGGGGGAGGCGGACACGTCAGGGTGTTGGTGATGGAGATCGTGTGGACCTAGAGAAGAAGTTAGTGGGGGAAGGAGACTTTTTGTGAGAATTATAGCAGTGTTAATCTCCAGTTTTTTTAGTCATTTAGTTTTTTTTGTGAATAAAAATCAACCATCAATTATTTGGGTAAGGGTAAGGGGGAAAGGGGAAAATCATCAATTCCAAAATAATTTAACAATTAAGTAGAAAATTTGCAAATTAATTCTGCTGCGCACAATCACAACAACACAAAGTCATACACACACAACACTCTTTGCTGATGCGACACAAACAACAAGACTGAAAATTACAAATTTGCTGTGAAATAATAAATAAAATTTATGTAAGGTTCACAATCCACAATAAAAATGTCTTGTGCTAAATCTAAATTATCAAACATCCTCAAGACTGATAAAGTGCTTAATCATGATGAATGCAAAACTAACAAAAATTGGTAAATTATGATTGAGTGCCGATGATATAAAATATGATTTGGCTTAGCTTTGTTCATGCACAGGTATTCGATTCACAAACTCTTATGATGAATTAATATGGTACTGGCATGTCGTCGTAATATTTTGAAATATGTACTTCTTAACTTTTCTCCTGATTTTATCTACACCACACAATAAATCTGACACTCCAAAACCAAACCACAGAAAATCAAATCAAAGAAAACAAATAAAATAAAAAAAATCATAAAAAATCCTTACAAATTTATTTGCCAAATCAATTGCCATTTCCGTTTCCACCACCACCACCGGCGCCGCCACCTCTCTTTCCCTTCCCCTTCTTTTTCTTCTTCTTTCCTCCTCCACCACCTGACTGTGCGCCACCACCACCACCACCAGTAGTACTTTGTCCAGCATCATCTCCCTCACCATCCCCACCAACCGTAGCAGTAGCTTCACTCTCCAATGGAATTTGTGGAACATCATCATCCTCAGGGGAATTCAAGCTTGGACTGACAAGCTCTTCAGATTTACTCTCGTCCTCCACAGACTCTACAGACTCTTGTTGTTGAACAACTTCCCTTTTCTCTTCTACAGCAGAAACTTCTTCCTC
>JAHZNJ010001667.1:0-20161 GCA_027744475.1 Lepidocyrtus cf. sotoi NNG-2020 | reverse complement strand
ATTTATAATTTATTTATACTATATAATTCCATCACAACACAACACACGTGCATGTGCACATGCCCTTTGGAAAGTCATTTTGTTGACCAGATCTATTTATTTTGTTTTAATTACTTTGTGTGATTGGGAATACCTTTCCTTTGCTCATTTGTAATACAGCTGAAAGCGTGATAAAAGATTTATAGCTTAAAAGGAAGCCAAAGTGTGATACAATTAAAAGCTTTACTTTTTTATTATGCCAGTCAGCAGTATTCTATAGTCTTCAGCATCGCGCATAAAGGCCCTTTTCGTTTCATTGTAAACCAGCCCAATCCAGCTTTCAGGGTTGTTTACAAAAACATAATTTATTTCCAGTTTTATCTTACCAGATTGTCTAAATATAACGATTACGTGTCATTCGTTCCCATTTGTCCAAAAAACCAATAATAAAATGTTCTATGTTATGTTTTAATTATAATGGGTGTATACCTACCTACATGGTGCAATGTTTGTATATCATATTATGTATCATGAGCTAAAGTATTTTACCAATAATATATAAATTTTTTTTTACTATGTATGACTTTGTATGGCAACTTACCATTAATTAATCTTCGAATCGCTCAGCACACTAGTAAATCTTTTCCTCATCATCCGCTTTGCTGAATGAGTTATAAAATTCATTTTACGTCAGAAGAGAGGCTCGCCTCAGATAAGGAATAAGGAAAGGAGTCGAACAAAGACGTGAAGTTTTTTCACTAGCCAGCCACTCTTACACAAGAAGCTGAGACGAGACTCGTTATTGGTTAGGAGGGTAATCTGCGACAATAACATGTTTGTAAATACCAGTTTGTTGGTATTTTAAAAATAGAGACTAAAAAATTAAGCTACACTTTTTTAATTAAAACCAAAAGATGCGATTAGGAAATTAAGAAATCAAACGTACACACAACTTTTGTTAATGGTCTATTTAAAATCCATGAAGCACTTTTAGTTTTTAAAAATCAATTTAAATTACTTTCGCAGTCGAAGTGATTATAGCGTCACGACTCACGAGCACCTCACAATAACTTAACGGCGAGCTTAATTAAGAAATCATCATCGTCAGAAGAAATTGAGCAGACCTGTTTGTGTAACTGGTTGGTGCCAACTGATCCATTCCTTTGCTCTGGTAAAACAATGTCTACGAAAAGATTGAAGAGAAAAATATTTGTGTTTTGGCTGAAGCATAGTCAATAAATGAGATAAAACCTTTTCTTCTTTCCTTTTGCGTTGCATTCTTTATTGAGCATTTCCACAGTTATCCTATAAATAAAAAAGGTATTCTGAACATTGTTATTTAAGCTTAAAATGAGTTCATTTCATGATGCATGCAACACTAGAAACCACTTTGGTAAACTTTTTGTTGATGCTTTATTTGTTAGTTTTTTGTAGTGTTTAGGTACTAGCAATTACAGATATAATGGTAATGTGTGACATAATAAGGAAAAGATAGGACGGGTTAAGAATTTAGTCAACTGAACTAATCAATGGTGGTAGAATTAAGGACCTGCATGTGTACAGGTAGGAGTACCACAACCACTATTAACGCCAATAACAAAAGTAAATTTTTTGGCTGCTTTTATAACTGCTTTACAATTTCTCACAAAGAGTGCAGTTGCCAGATTTGGGTAAAATCTTACTTATATGCAAATAATACTAAGGTAGAAATTTATTTTCAACTACGAAATTTTTCTATTCAATATCATAACCAATGGGTTGGCAATATTTTTTTCAATAACGTTTACGTTTGGCCTAAGATCTAACTTTTGTTTTCGAAATATAAATTATAGTAATACTATTAAATAGAAATACTATTATACTCCATTAATGATACGATAGATTCTGCTTATCATGTATTCAATTTTCATTCCATTCGTAAAACTATATTTATTTATCATGAATATTAGAATCTTGCTTGAACCGGTAAATTTTTTTTCCCTACCAACTTGTCTAGGCTTACGTAGCACGTGTGTGTTAATTGCCTCTTAATTCTTTTACTACACCAAAACGGTTGTTGGAAAACTTTTTGTAATATATTTACAACATTTATTTTGTAAATGGTTATACATTGTTTATCACTTGGTTTATCAATTCCGAAATAAATGTGTACAATGGACTAGACCGGTTACGATGATGTTACAAATTGTATCGTATCAGTATCATTGCATTCGCAATATTCGCATCGCATATTGTTAGTCTTGAGCAACCGGATTTTAAAGATCTCGAGAGAAAAGGAATTAATACGATAGGGAGTAATAAAAATTTTTAATGATGAAGGTAATGGCATAGCATAGAATGGCAGTCGGAACGGAACTAGGAAGTTATTTTTCAAATTGGTCTTTTAACTGGGTTTAGGTGAGAACATGGTGGGTTAAATTGGTTGCTTACTTACGTACTTAATGGGGGGTTATGAATTTGAATTGAGGTAAATTTAAAATTTACATTTAAAATTTTTATATTTTTTCGTAAAAACATGATGCATATTTTCATGACCTGGCGTCTCTAATCAGATTTACCTATCGACTATCATTTGCTCGGTTATATGTTGGTATCTTAGATAAACCAGTAATTAATTTAAGCCTACTTGCTACACGCGCTTTTTAAGTTCAAGCGAAAACCATGCATAGCTTAAATTTTATATTTTGATGGGACTGTTCGCAATTTGCAAATTATCGTAAAGCAAATTTAATGGTCTATCATTGATATGACGTATGAATCACTATATCAGTCTCTTACAACTTTTAAGAGGTTGCGCGTGTGGGGGGTAAAAAGTAACTGCAAATTTATTTTATTACTCCTTCCAATTTATGCTCGATTATAGTTATGTTACCTATCCGAGGTGTATTTTTAGCCCAAGCGATAAAGTATAATGCAATAAATAAGTCAACGAGTTTTTATGTGTGCAGAAATTGAATGCTTCCATTGAACATTTCCAACCTTCATGCGACCTTTTCGCATTATGGTAACTCACGTTGTTATAATTAGACTATGTTTAATTTAAATAACAATGCGGCAGATTTACATTTATTTGCTGAATGGAAAAGTGTACGAATATGAATTCAGATTTGCGTTTGCGTACATTAAATTGCGAAAAATTTCCGCGTTGAAAATCATTGCTGTACTATTATGTACTTAACTTACATTAGAAGCTGGAAGCATCTCATTAATCAATTAAAAGTGATTAATCTGTGGATTATTGAATGGTGTTTGTATTTATTTTACTGATAACGATGTCGTTTTATAACTTTAATCCACATTCAACCCATTTGCATTTCCATCTGTAGCTGTCGCAGGTAAAATAATACATATACCTAGCTTATTTACAGCTTACCTATTTGACAAGCTTTTTGCCAATCGGTTTTTTTTTCTTTATACAGTAGGTACACTCATTGTATACTCATTTTACAATTTTAGTCTACTCACATTTTTACAAAAACTTTTAAGACTTTTTAACTATAAAAATAGATGTAGTAGATGAGGCTTTTCAAACACGTAGTTTAAATGCAAAAGTCTTAAATTAGTTTTTCAAACAAGCGTTGCAACACTTTATTGAGTTTAAGTAGAAAAGTTCATAAATGAGAAACCGTCGTTTAGTTAGAGTGAGTAAAATGCATCATACAATTATAAAGAATATTGTTGCGTTGAATATTCAACGGAATGATAATGAACGACTATTCTGTGCTTCTTACATTTTCTCGGCTACCATGATTAAAATTGGCAATGAATTGGCTTGCTAAAATTATGCATTTGGACTTGGAATCAGCGCTTTGTGTATGGCTCATTATTGCTGCAGCTAGAAACTATGATATGATGCGCTTTAAAGAATTCCATGAAGACACACGTGATGCAAAGAATAATTCAAATCAGTAGTAGCAGCAGTCTTGTAGTAGCTATATAAAAACTCAAGCAATTTCGTGGCAGTTCTTCTTCCGAAAATCTTGTATGCTTAAGCAATTAGTATTAGCATTTAAATCAGTAAAAGCTAGCATTAATTATGAGCTTCCGAAGGTTCAATATATTATGTTCAATCAAAATTCCACTACTGACAAATGAGCGAGCAATAAATAAAGTAAAGAGTTAAATGCTAGAAACGTTTAGTGAAATATTATACACAGTTCCTTTAAATACATTGAATGTCTTATGAAAGAACCTACTCTACTGAACCTGAAACCCGTGAAAACCTTTCAATGTTTACTCAATTTTAATGAAAATTATGAAGAGCATAAAGAGTATTTAAACATTTGCAGAGAAGAGAACCTTAGCTAACGCATTCAAAATCATTGATTTTCATTCTAGCTTAAACGGGATTATATAATTATTTTCCCAAAACAAATTATTCTTATTGAATGTGCGCCATCCAAGCAAACTGAAATAAATCGATAAACTGACTTTATCTCGATTTCAGTTACACACAGTGATATTAACAGCATGTCACTTTATTTTTTATATTGAACAGAAACGGATGAGTGAATCAGTAAAATCATAATGAACATAATATTATTATTATCCAGTTTGGCTTTATTCTTCATTTTTTAAATGGTAATTGTATCGCATCGAGTAGCTAGTCATTAAGTGAGTTTTTAAGACGATGTACGTAATTTTTGACATGATAGGAAAGAGAATGGTAGTTGATGACGATGATGATGATGGAAATGAGAGTTTGCAGTGGAATATTTTCAGAAAAGTGGTAATAACTAGTCCACTGTTGTAAGTTGTAAGTAAACAAAGCATTATGATTTGAGACATAGATAACGGCTAATACATACGACTTTTTACAGCCAGCCATGCGTATTATGTGTACCTTACTTACGACGACGACGGATTCAACAGCATTTCTATCTGGTATTATCGTGACAGAGAAAATTATTTACGAAAGGAAAGTTTTCGTGAACCACTTTTTAAATGGTACTCTTAATTCCTTATTCCTATAGCTTTTTAGTCAAAGTTTAAAAGTATAAAAATAGGTTTTATCTAAAGCAATGAACAATAACCAGTTCGGATTCGGATTAGTTTCTGCCAATGCCAGTCCTTCTTAGCTGTCAATAGTATCTTTTGGTTTTGTCAATCTTTTACCGTCAACAGTCAATAAATCGTTATTATTTTTAACTTTTTTACTAACCCACTGAACACGGAATGTGTGCATGGTGCAATGCGTGAAGAAGCAAAAAAGTACCTTTTTAAGACTAAGAAAATAAATGGACAATTGTGGCAGTAATGAAGTCGTATTTTAACCTAACCTAAAGCAAACCTAAAATTATTGCTTCGGGTTTAGGTCATTTATTCTAGAGTTATTTTCTGCTGATGCCTTGCTAGAAACTTTTCTTTGTAGTTCCACTTAAATTGCTATTTATGTACGTGAATGAACGAAACGGTGGGGTTGACGTGCAATTAAACAAAGAATATTATATGGATTATACTTATGGAAGGATTAGATACATATTTTGGTCAACAGTTCAATACAGTAAATGGTGATGAAGTAGTAATGATGCTTGCTTCTCCAAATGCGCAAATTTTTACACTCGTTGCACTTTTTTCAATAACTTCTGCCAAGCCGTCAATCAATGCAATGATTAAAAATGCCCTTGACACGAAAGAAAAAGTTTGCCACAATTTTTTTAATGTAGAGCTTTCTTGATCAGTAAAATTACTTGCCTCAATGGAATTGCTTTCGATAATTAATGCATTTTACAAGACTTTTTATTGCTTTCAAACGATATAATATTGTTCAAAATTCAGATTAATTTTTACATGAAAGTTTTAAAAAAAGTTAGTAAATAAAAATACTATTATTATTCATTATGTAGCAATGAAAGCGTACGTTTGAACTTAATGCTTGGATTTCACTGATGTTGAAGATTTCTGACTTTTCGGCTTTTCCTCTTTATCATCCAAAGACTGCTTTCGTGCTTTCACTGTATTCGCTTTTTCCTTTATTTCTTCATAAATTCGTGGGTGATTCGTAAGGACTGCGTCCAAATCTTCTTTGTTCAAGACCCCGACTTCAGTTTCAATTCTCGCTACGTATGAAAATCTGTACTGTTCTCTCGGCAATAGAAGCTTCACCTGTAAATTAAGAAAATAATGTTTGTTGTACAGTCATTCATGAAAGTTAAAACAAGAAAACATGTACGACATTTACCTCTCCGAAGCATTCATTTTCATACAAAATCTCTACACACATCTCCAAATTCGAGTTTCCATCTAGAATGACAACTTCCCCCGTTTTAATGAAGTACATTGAATTGCACACATCTCCAGCTCGTGCGATATGGCTTCCGGGAAAGTAAATCTCGTGGCGGATTCGAGCGCATATCTGCCGTATTAGATTTTCATCAAGTTTTCCAAGTATTCGAGACTGCATGTAAAGATTTAATTAATTTACTTAAACGAATAATATTGCATAAACGTTTGATATAATAGAATACATAAAAATAAAAATTCTCATACATATTTCAAATTAGAACCGTAAACTTCCATTGCCACATCTGCACGAAGAGAATACGGGAGCTCTTCCATTAGATTGTAAATTGTTGCTCCTTTGCATCGACACCAAAGTAATTTGAAATAGTCTCGTACTGCTGAGATCTTCTCATAGCTAATTCCCAAACTTGTAAAATGATTCTGTTGTGCGTGATAAAAATGAAACAATCTTATTTTCTGAGTCTCATAAAAGAGAAAACAGAAGTGTAGAAAAGCTGCATTTTTGTTTATAGAATTGGTCACACTTTTATAATAAATCAAGTTAATTAAAAGCAGCTGTATTACTTCTAGTACGGATAATCTATGCTGATAGTGAATTTTAGTGGCCACTTGAGACGCTAAACATTGCGCCATTTCTCCTACAAGATATCCAATAACGAAAACAGTTCCAAACATCATCATGATGGAAAGGCAGAGTTCTATATTTGTCCTGGCGGAAATATCAGAGAATCCAGTTGAGGTAAGAGCATTGGAGACATAGTAGAGGGAAAGCAAATATCTTGATGGAACGGTAACGGTCAGATTACTTGCTTTGCCACCTTCAACTAAAGGATCAAATTGATAGTATTTAATTTACTGTATTAGTGTATTGTATTTCTTTGTGTTTATCTTTGCGATACTTGGAGCATTATTTTGCACTAGATAATTCTATATTACCATCACGTAGACCAGCCTCAGATAAAGTTTTGTGCATCCAAGAACCTCTCAAACAGGAAGTATTATTGCATGCAACCAGGTACCACGCACAAGCCCAAAAGTGAAAGATGAAGCAAAGAAGTACCGTAGTTTTAAGTATTTTAGCTCGGGAAGCCTTCATTTTTAAAGTTGAGTCGGACTCTTGCAAATATCTCACAAAGAGAAACTGCAAAGAACAAAGACGCAAATCACTAATACAAAGGAAAGCTTTACAATAAAAAAAGTTAAAATACATAATCACAGAATTTGCAAATAAATCAAAGTAGTTTACCACACGAAGTAGCTGCAAGCCTCTGATGTAATCTGTCAAGTCGTTTGGAGCAAATAAGTCGGTAAACAAGTAGAAAGGGAATGTGGTTGCAATGTCTAACCAAAGTCCATCCAGTTTATAGATGTATCTTCATAAAAATATGAATATTTATTAATATTTTATTGTTCTTCAGTAAAAATATATGGTAGATTTAGAAATATAGAGTAGAAACGCATGATGACGATGACATTATAAAGTACGTTGAATCAAATTAGAGGTTCTACCTGTGTGAAATTTTCTTCACATTCACAATTAAAGTTGCGGTCTCATCATAATACCCCAAGTGAAAGCTTCCCAGTATCCGAAGAATATAAAAGACTTCCAAAATATCCCGAACTGCTATAAGCGGGATAGTATTGTTGTTGTTTGGTAATGCACTCCTTACAAATGCAATTTCGTAAGCTGTAATACTGCATGAAATTGCCGTGATGAATAAATAGAACGAAACCCAAGTGCAAATGGAAGAAGCTGGGTGAACCGTAAAATTGAACAAGTTGCATTGCGAAGATCTGCACATAAAATAAAGATAATCCACGTAAATATTTATTATGTCTTTTATCAAATAAGCTTGTTTAAAAGCATTTTAAGTCTTAATTTCTTACTCTTGACAAATATGAACTAAGCCCATTTCGTCTCTAGCCATTCTTCCAAAAGTGATGAGGACTGACCACCATTTCTCAGTAACAACTTTTGACAAATCTTCAGCATTCTTCAGGACATTCTCTTTCAAAACGTTTCTTGTTAAATCCACATCATTGTTAACCGAAGTGGTGAAGGAGAATTTTTCCTGGTTAGATCCCCGAAGTGAAGGTGTTAAGTCGTCAAAATAAGGGCTCCTGTTTTGTACTGATGAACGTGAGTGGGTAGATTTCAAATTCATGCCTGATAATATCGAGGGCTGCCTTTCGTTTTCCATTGCTAGTTTAACACCCCCGTCAGTCCTCTTCGATCCCATTACAGCTTCGCGGTAATGTCTATGCGAATAGGATTCCAGGAGATGTTTAATTATGGGATACTGCGCCAAAAACATCATGAACGCTTCCTTCTTGAAAACATAAGCATTTACGTCTTTCACAGCGATAGCAGTGTATAGCCGATGAGTGTGGAAGGGAGTGGCAATTTCTCCAATTATGCTGCAATTTTTAGAGGTAACAAGTATTTATGAAGAAAGTATAAAAATTATATAAAATTCAGAAACGAACTATATTACCTTCCACCGCCCATTTGGCTCATAATCACACCCCTGACGTTGTAGCAAACCACGGCGCCATGAGCAATGAAGAAAATGTCGTTACATAAATCCCCGAACTTCATAAGAAATTCCCCTTCCGGATAAAATATTTCTTGAAGGGAGCTTGCAAGCATGCGTAGACCGGGTCCATCCAAATTTTCAAACAGTGGGGACTGTGTAGAAACGATTAAAAGATTTTGATTACTTAATTTTAAAAAGGTGGATACTTTTCAAACGTTTCGGATTGATTTTTATCTCGTTTTAATTTCATACAGATTTCAGTGTAGGTCCATAAAGCTGCTTCATGACATCAACTTTCAGTGTGGGCGGTAGAGCTTGGAACAAAACGGTTGGAGAAACTCCTTTAGTCTTATCCCAAGCATTCAAATACGTTTCACGCACCCTCCTATGGAATAAGAAGAAAAAAATATTTCTCTAAAATGACAAACTCTATAAATAATTATGCGTTATCAATTTGTACAACGATAAAAGTTTCACCTTCGGACATTTCCTGATACTCTTTGTTGCTCGAGATAGTTATTCATTAAATTCATTTTCTCTTGCAGCTCTGTTTTCGAAGGATCTTCTCCTACCATGCAAGATGTAAGCTTTCCTCCTGCGTAAGCTGCTGACAGCACACCTACATGAAGTGTAATCAATGCAAATTAAACTCGCTAAACCAATGACTGACATTTTATTTTACCTTCAATTAATTGCAAAGTTTCATATCTTACCAATAAAAGCAACAACTATTGCCACGATTTGGTTCGCAGCACTGGTCCCTATCTCGATATCGCCATATCCAACACATAAAACCGTTTGTGTGACCCAGTAAAGTCCTATGTAGTAAGCTCTGCTTATGCTCGTAAAATCTAGTTCTGGAAATCGGTAATAATAAAAAAGTATTAAAAGTGTTTTGCGAAAAAGATTTTAAATTTTCGTACATATTTGGCAGTCATTGTGCAAATATTCAAGAAATGCTTTTACCGTCTGCTTCGTGAGTCTTATCTTCGTAATCCAGTCGCACCAGACCCTTCTTGATCCATGAGTCATTTAAGCACGTTTCAAGCAATGAGTGTCTTGAGAATCCACAAACAGCGATTACACTCAAGCACATTGTTGTATTTATGAAGAGAAACATTGCAGGAGCTATTTCCACCAACCTATGTTTGAAGGAAGAAAGCAAGCTAAGTTACGAAAAGTACGGAAAATAGTAAGGCAAAATATTATTAAACTTACATTACAAATGAGAGACTTTTGAACATGGTTTTCTCCAGAATGGCATTTGTTAAGAAGATTTTGTAGCATTGCAAAACTCGATTCAGCCTCAAAAGTGAAACGATATGATGCATTTCATGACTATGCTCGTGGCTGCCAATACTGCCATTACATTCTGCAAAGAAAACAAACATGTCTGCAGGGAAGACCGCTATAACATCGATTAAGAAGGCTCCTTTCATATAATGGATGGCCATCTTCTTTGAATCAGTAACGAGTTGTTTTTTGTCTCCGTAGTAAGCACATCGCATCGATATCAGGCTAAAGATATGAAAAATCTCACTATGTGATGATTGTCACAAAAAATAAACATCGTTTAGTGCATTTGAAGTTTTAATTACATGTCAGTCCAAGCAACTATGTCAAAGAAGAGGGACACCGAAAACCCCAAGTGGGGATCAATTCGGAAAGCCACTTGTGCTACTGAAAAAATTGTAGCAAAAACCGCAACAGAAAGTCGAATTCCCATCCACCATTTTATAACCGTCCCACTAGGCAGGAAATAACACATTTTTGAAGGATTTCTGCAAAAGCGTGTCATCCGTCGGAAGCAAGAAGTCACAGCGTTTCCGTTAATCTTATCATAGTCGCTTCCGATCGAACACAGGTTCCCTTCTACTGCCAAATTCTCTAAAAATTCTTTCGAAGGATATGTAGGTAAGTTGTTGGTCTCATAGTTAGGAGAATTCGGCAGATTCATTGGAGCTGATCGATGATCGTCCTGGATAATGAGTTAATTAGAGTTTTGTCAGAAACACACTTCAGTGAGCCGTTAAAATCTTAAGAATGAAAATTAAACGTACTGTGAGAAATTCAACTTCGTGTATGAAATTAGGATTTGAAGTGATAACTTTCTCAAAGCTGTCACGGCTGAGGCAATAAATATGGCAGTGGGTTAGTGTCTTGAACATAAATTGCGTATTGACTCCATACAAAAGACCATTTAAACCAAAGTATCTTCCTTCCGTGAAAACAGCGATTGGTTTCCCTCCCAAAGAAACCTTCAGGATTCAGAAACAATAACAATGAATAGTTAACAATTGTATAAAGTTTAATCTAATAACAATGATGAACATTTATTTTTAGCTTAATTTTACTGTACGTTCTTACTTCCACATATCCCTTAGAAATTATGTACAGGTCACTAGCCAACTCATTAGGATGTAAAAGGATTTCTTCTGGCGGCACCAAAAAGCTTTTTAAAGCTAAACAGATTTCATTTTGGAGGTATATTGGGGCATACTGCGAACGAATAAAAAGTTCTTCAAATGCAAATCGAATCTAATTATGTCTTTAAAAATATTTTATAAAAAATATACTTTTGGCGACAAACAGAACACGTACCGTAAACAATGGTATTCTGGCTAAATGCTTGTAAGAAATAGCGTGAGAGACCCTTGTAACCACAGCTTTTGGGCAGTCCCACATAATTGGTTTAGCGCTTGGGATAAGTGTGCCTTGGTGGGCACGCCATTGCATATTGTAGTAGTTTGATACCCGATTCGACAGTGCTTTTGGAAACTTTCGTTGTTTCATAAATGCATCCAAAGAGTAAAGTAAATGCTTAAAAGACTTCCTGAAAATAAACACAATCGAGAAAATTGGAAACTAAATGAATGATTCATGCGGAAAATCATGCACTATTGGGTAATAACAAGGGAATTTACCTTCTTCTTTCACTATTTACTAGCATAGATGCAACTTTCGCAGTCATGTACACCATTGCACACACTCCGACAACCAATCCTAACCAAAAAAGAAAATTTAAATATTTTTTTTACTTTCCCGGAAGTGAAATCATAAAATTGAATAACATAACTTTTAAATAGCATACAAAAGCGTTTCCCGCATAATATACTCACCCAGAACTTCAACGACTAGTTCAGCGTCAGATTTTGCACGAATATCACCATAACCTAATGAGACGGTGATAACCAATGACCAGTAAAAACAATGACGGTATCCAAACTCATGCCTGTAATTTTATTTTAAAAACAAAACCATTCAAAACATTTCATCATGAATTATTGAAAAGCAGAGTATTCAAATCCAAAATGGTATGGTATATTGAAAACTGATTAGATTCTTGACTAACGTCTTCAAGACAAAAGCATGCCATACTGCGAAAATGTGCGCAACAAAGAATACTCCCAAAGCAAACTTTCCCATGATCATTACAATTAGTTTTATTCTGAAACGTGTTTCTAGCTCAGACAAGAAGCGGAAGACCTATAAAGAAAAATAAAAAATGTATAATCTTTGTTGAGGTATGATTTTATTTTACGTTATCTCTTCAGAAATATTAGGATACTTACTAAATGAATTTGTACTAATCTATTTAATTTGAATAGATAGAAGTATGGCGAGTCTTTGTTCACAATATATACTCCGAGTATGTACTCCAGCGGTAGAAACGCAAAAATTCGGAGGTAAAAGTAAAACGATTTGAAACGATATACCGCGATTTCCTTTGCACTCTCAAATGTTCCTAGAAAGCACATAGGTATAACAATAATAATTTTCTTGCAAATGGCAAAAATAAACTTCAATTTTACTTGGCAATTTTTATTATTGAACTCACTTCGAGGTGTTACAACGATTTGAATCATATCATAGAAGCAATCTAAAGCAAATATGACATCTGATATGTGAGCCACGTAGTCAATGAACATAAAGGAAGGATCCTTGAAGCCGAACTGGTATGGCTATAACAAATATAATATTATTCAAATTGTCAGAAATCAAATTACCACCAATTTTAAAACGTTGAGAATGAAAATCAATCATTCATTTAGCTTTATTCGAATTCCAATATTAAGTTTTTGATTCTTTCTTTCTTACATAATACCAGAAAACCAGCAATGCAGCAAGAGCAACTAGAAACTTCCAAGCAAGTATCCATCCACCCTTTTGAGGGTTCTTTAGCAACTTGAAGAAACTGATGCAAATGTTTTCTGCGTCGCGTTGCTGCCTGAACCCAAGAGTTACATGAGTAGATGTTCCAGGGGCAGTTACTGCTAAGGGAGGTCTGGGAATATTGAGATCATTCGCGAGGGCTCCAGCTCTTGCAACATCAGACTCCAAAGCTTCGTATGCCGCAGCCAACGACTCCTCGTATCCTTTCTTGTCCATATAGCTACTATAATTTTCAATTTTGAAATAGTAAAGCAAGAAAAGTTTTTAGCAAATGAGTTGATTTCTTTCTGATACTGGTAAAAATATTGGTTCATAAACAGTCAAAATTCTAAAAGTTAAACTAACTTGTCACTTCCAGCAGACGAATACAATCGACCTTGAATTTCACTGTTTAAGGATAGCCCATCCATATCAAATGTCGCCCGATGTGTTTTGTTAAGATTCGGATTCTCATTAGTCTGTTTGGCAGAAAGGATATTGGTAACATTTTCAAAGCTGTGGCTCAAGTCTGAATGTTGGAGAACGATACTTCCATGTTCCTTATATTCTCGCAGCGCTTTAAACGCTTTTTGATACGTGTTGTGTTTCTCACACAACGCCAACAGGAGGGCAGATTGTTCTAGTCTTGTCTGTATTTTGACGAACAAATATATTTCTTAATTAATGAGTGCCTCGCTTTATAAGCAATAATATTCATTTAAGTTTAGCAAACCTCTAGGCGTTGCTCCAAAATCTGTACGTATTGAGGGTAAATGTTTAGAACTTGTTTAAAATGCTTCCTTGATAAGGTTCTAATTTCGCAATCACTTCCACAACGAACAGTAGCGATATGTGGATAAGGCTGTAACAAGTGCATCTCGCCTATTGCAGATCCTGAACGAATTGTTGTAATAACGTGTCGATCATCATCAGACAGCACCTTTAAGTTAAAAGCAATATTTAGAAAGCAATTCGATTTATTTTCTTATCCATAATATGAAGTATAAAATTTTTATACATATTGTAAACATTCACCTCCAGATGCCCCTTCACAAGATAGTACAAAGCAAGTGAGATTTCGTTTCTTTTAAACAGAATTTCTCCGCTCATGTAAAATCGGTGGTTTGTCCTAACGGACAAGCTCATTAAAAAGGGAGTTTCTAAGCCTTTCAATAGGGGAAGCTAGAATAATGATTTTGGAAAAAATAATTTTGTTGAAAGTTCCTGATTTGAGATGTATTACATTAAGATTTGAATCGTTATTTTATGTTGATTCGATTTTATTTTATTTTTACGAACCTGATCAAGTACAAACTTATTAACATCATAAAACATCTCAGACTTCATACATTGCGGCATGTAATCAACTAAATCAATATTTAGCAACCCGCTACTTCTCTTCCACAGATAGTCATAAAATCTGTTAACATCATCTTGAATAGTTCGGACAACTTCTCCAAATTGCTAAAATTACAAGAAAAGATAATGATTCATATAGTAATACATGGTCGGTATCACATAGCCCCATAATGTTTTTTTGTTTGCAATTTGTAAACTCGTACCAAGTAATGTCGTATTGCAAAACATCGTCGAAAAAAGTTTTCCTTCTCCGTATCTTTTTCTATTAGTAGAGATGTCAGAGTTCCATTAACGTGCGTAAGAACAAAAATCCATGCGATGATCTCCGTAACAGATACAAAGGCGATTTCCAAGTCAGAATTGAGAGACGTTTTAATATCGCCAGCACTGTCGCAGTCAAGAAGATATCATTTAATAAGCATGCTATTTATACTACAACTAATAAAAAATAATTACTAACTATTGTCTTGATTTACCCCAATCTGAAGGTAGCTACGACTGTCCAGTATACTGCTACTGCGTAGTGAGTTAGCACAACATTCCACCCTGGGTGATCCAACAAAGGAGTTTTCTGTGTACGCTGTAACACGCCAATCCAACTAGAAGATTCGCAGACATCTACAATGGCTTCGTCCGGGGTCATCAGAAAATGTGAATGTTCGAAACTCTATAGGGAAAATACGTTTAAGTAATCTTCTCCATAATTAACTTATGCAAGTTTAGATTTGGTGAATGAAACAAACTCACATTACAAGCGATACGATGCCACATGCATGCAACCATATGAATTAGTAGTGTGGCGAAGAAGAAGGTCCGCATTAAAAACATTTTGAAATCGCCTGGAAAAATATTGAAACATCCCTTAAAACAACCCTTCCTTTTTTTCATCGCCGCATATATAAAATATCATTAATTTATGGTTTACCGATGACAAGTCGATCTTCCCACTTAGAAAAATAATACTGAATATCCCGAATCCTTAAGAAGTAGTTTAATCGCGATACGGTTATCATCCAGTTGGCAATTGGATTCGAGTTCTTAAGTAGATTCTTATCGTTTTCATCATTCAGCGAGTAAATGGCGAGAACTATCAGATCCCCGGGACATACGGATAACAGCGTGTATACAATATCTCGAGTGGTGTAGCCGTGGTTTGTTTTCGCATATTTCGACTTCAGCAAGAGTTGCAGCCATTTACATAGGAGTCCAAGCGCGTATACAGCATTAACGAGATGAAGAACTCCCCATAAATTTCGACTTTTCAAAAGAAACCCTTCCGAGAACAGGAAAAGATAAATAGACAGGATCGACGAAAGGAGGAAAATGCAGTCCAATGCTGGATTTTCCAGGAGTCTTAACAGTCGAGGGTATTCTGCCTCTTCCGGGTCATGACTTTTGAAGATATCTCCTTGCGATGGGTCCCATCTTCCTTTTGTTTTAAGACATGGCATAAAATTCTGAAGTATCCTTAGGGTCCAGCACCGCTTGCTGCTATCTCCTTCCTGGGACTCCACGGACCGTGGTAGAGAAAGTGAGCGAACAGATTTCTTGCTTTCATTTCGCTTGACACTGAAGAAACGCGCGTGAGATTCTGAATCTTGTGAGGTCGGCATGTTTTTAAAAGCACTTAGTTTTACGTTGTAGTTTAATTATAGCACTAGTCGGTTATAAAAGCACAAATTAATGAGTTTAAACCATATTCATAGTAAGTCAATCAAGAATGCGCCAAGGCTCAATGAATTTTTGAATCGAGGAGGTGTGCAAAATTCAAAATGATCATGATAGAATCGAGGAGAGACTATAAACGACGACGTTTTTTTTTATTTTCAAAGCAGTTGGTATCATAGGTAATTACTTATTTACAAAAATGGATTCTTTCTTTATAAGTTATAATCGGTTGCTACAAGTTATTTACTTTTGTTAAAACTAAAACTAACGGATGAAATGCCACTGGCTCAATTTTATAGGTATAGTAGTAACTTAATCATAATTTTGTCTAGCCAGATGTGGATTAAATTGAGAATTATATTTCTGTTTCACTCTTGAAAAGCTTTCAGTAGATAATGATAATGTTTCTTTAGGTGCTGGCGGCGTGCTATCCCCTTTTAACTTGGAAAGTACTTTCTCCGCTTTCTTTCTTTCCTCCCTCTCCCTTTGTAATCTTTCCTTTCTCAGTTTCTCTAATTTGGATTGTTTCTCTTGATCTGGATCCTTTTCACTATCAGTACTGGTGCCGCTGTCACTGGAACTGGTTTTATTACTATGCTTCTTACGTTTACTCGAATTTTTTTTATGTTTTTTGCTTTTTCTTGAGCTCTTACTGTGCTTATGTCTCTTTTGCTTTGACTTCTTATGAGGCTTAGTCATAGAATCCTCAACACGGCGCTTTTTGCTGGGTGGAGTTTGAATGTCTAATGAACTGGAACTGCAAGATGCTTTCTCCAGCTTTCTTTTTACACCAGGAGCACTCAGATACTTTTTAATATCTTTCATTGGATCCATAAAACTTTTTAACTTTGCCATTTTTAAATCCTCGATGGAGACGCTTTTACTTTTCTGTTCGAAACCACCAGGAACAAACGCAGCTTGGTCAAGCTCCTTAACTGCTTCCTTTTCTTTATCTAATTCAAGAGCTTTCCCTCGATCGATTTTGGCATACCATGGCTTCGCCTTTGAATCCTCTAAGCTGCCTTGTCCCAGATAAACCAAGTATCCAATTTTCTTCTCATATTCCTCCTGCTCCTTTCGTGTTTCTTCTTCATGCTCTTCATTAACCCCACCCTGCCTTTTTCCTGCTTCGACATCTTGAAAAAAATTAACGTGTCCATCGGGCTGGACAACGTCTTTGAGAGAACCCAATGGAATACCAAATCTTAAATCTTCACAATCCTTTGGGGATGACGATGGCGCATTGTCTTCTTTATCAGATTGTAGTGAGGATTGAGGATTTATGGAAGACGCTTCCGCCAAACGCTTACTTGCACGCTCTCTCAACAATGCAGTTCTAGCTTCTTGAGCCTGAAATTAAAGATCAATGTGGTGGTCAACGGTTTTATTTGTCTTTATTTGACAAAGAAAGAAGTATTGAACTTTTTCATTGGATTTGATTACATACCGCCAATGCAATCTTCCTTTGGGTCTCCACAATTTGAAAGTAAAAATTTTTGAATTTATAATAATTTTCTCAATAATACTTTCAATTTTAAAAATTACTTTATTACTATAATGAGCTTTTACCTTTTCTTCGGGAGAATATTCATGTCACTGATATAGTAGACAGTGTTTTAGGTACTGGGAAATACAATAATCTTAATCCCGGTTTCCACTTCCAATAATTTTATCTTTTAATTAACCATCAGTTTCACTCAATTGTCAATGAAATAGCCATCATCAGTGCTAAGTGCTAATCTTCTTTTATTCTGACTGATCTGGTTCTCAGTTGTCAGTTATCACCATCAACCATAATTTTACATACAACAATTAAAATAGCACATTAACTGCTGGCATTTGATTGTGAATTATTCTTCAAAGACGTTTTTTAGCCACTACTATCTCTAGCTTGTTGATCATGATCAAAATCACGAGCGAGTGCTTTCACTGCTCACTAACTGTCCAATAAAAAACAAATATCAGCTGACGTTTTGTTCGTGTTTCATTCATGTACGAAATAGTACAATAGTACGAATACGAACTGAACGACATGCGTGTTGCGTTTGGGTTGCGGGCGGGTGTATGTACTATATAGTGTAGTATGGTGTTGTGATGCATGATGCCATGCAATCTCTGAAAAAGATCAAAGATGCTGATCTGAAGAGTTCACGTTCACGAGAAAGAATTTGTCCGAATTTATGCAAAATCGTAAAAATGTTGAATGCAAATTAATTTGATTTTGCTGTCGTCGGTTTGTGTCAAGTATCGGTTTCGCTTTTCTAGAACATACCATAGAGGCATGCTGGAGCTAGTCCTATAAAAATCAAAAGAGAAGGAGTGAGTGAAAAAAGAGGTGAAGAAGGAGGGTCCGTCGTTCGTTGGTGTGAGTTAATTCACAAAAATACATTTTGATTTTTTTACTTAAAGCGAAGTGATCCAATCAAACTTACTTTATCAATCAATTGAAGCAGTTTCGCGGTTTGAGTTACTAATTTTAAAGAAAAAATTTCAGGTGAATGTTATTAGCTGGTGATTGTGTAACTTTTTAATTTTAATTCTTAAGGTATAGTAAATATAAAGACAAAAGACATGCTTCAACGTTTTTGCCGTAAGTTCGATTGGTTGTGTAATATGATGACCCCTTGATTTTTTACAGGAGTGAGGATGAGTGCCAGTGACGGTAATAATGATGCCCTTAACGAAGCTTTCGAACATTTGGCGTTCCACTACGAAGCAAAGCCGAAACTGAAGGAAGGGATCGATTTTGGGTAAGATCAAATTAATAAATAAGTTTAACTGATAATCAAGCAGTAAAATGTTTAAAAGACAAATTCAAATGGTTCGAATAAAATTGCAAATAATCTTTGTAGACAATTGCTGACATCGAAATCATGTAAGTTCGAGCTTGAGGATCTAAAGAGTGATTTTGCTTTAGAAGACGATGAAGATGAGTTGCAAGAAGGACTTGGTTCATACGTCCCAACATTGTTCAGTGAACGGAAGAGAGATCCTTTATCTAAATTCAAAAACCACACAACTTTGCAAGTTCTGTCAGCTAGTGACGAGTTAATCTCGTGCTCATTTTCTGACTTGAAAGAGAAAATGACTGCCGTTGATCCAGGTGGTGCCGGTCTTGTGTTGAAAGAGGTAAGAAAGCAAATCAGTGTTAAGTGTTATGCTTTGTTATTGTAAGGAATAAGGAAGCTCGTAAAGTCATAGAAAAGTTTAATTTTGATTCCCATCAATTTTTTTATTTCAAGGTTATCCGAAATGGGACGGGGTACAAGGTTCCTGCAACAGCTAAAATATTTTATCATTATGTCGCTATTTGCGAAGGCGCAGATGAGCCATTTGATTCAACAGTACTTCGTAAAGCTCCTGCTATACTTGACATGAAAGCTGCTGAGGCGATTCCTGGACTTTACATCGCCCTTTCTACTATGGAAGTTGAAGAAGTGTCGAAATTTGTTATTCATTCTTCAATGGCTTTTGGAAAAACTGGCATTCCTCCTAGAGTACCAGGAGGTACTGTTATTAAAATTGAATGATGTTACGTCCATTTTGTTAACATGACGGCATAAAGTATTTTTATTCGTAGATACCGATGTCATGTTTGTGGTGGAATTGCTTCAAGTCCTTGATGAGAACTTACTCAAATCACCAAATTATATGACGGCAGAAGAGCGTGCACAACTAACATTCAAAGAGATCTATGATGCAGCAGAGCAACTTCGGACGGATGGTAACGGGCATCATAGAGACGGAAACTTCATGTATGCTGTGAAGAAGTATCGCAAAGGGGTAACCATGTTGCAGGATTATCCAGTCTTCGGTGAACAGAAGGAACGAGAACGTGCTGAACTGCTGCATACTTTGTTTTCCAACCTTGCCCAGTGCTACCTTCAGGTTGACCGACCTGCACAAGCCTGCACCGCTTGTAAGCTAGGGCTTCAACAGGCTAAAGGACCACAGAGCGTTAAATTGTTATTCAGGTTATACGTTCTTTGATTCTTTTATAAATTATAATGAACAGATTTGGAGGCATATTAAGTAGAAGTCGCTATGATATCCGATACAATATAAATAAACAATTTTTACTATTACTTGATATAATAGATTTGCTAAAGCTAAACTTCAATTAAAAGACTTCAAAGGGGCACGGAATCTGTGCGATGACGCTTTAAAGCTTGAACCCAGATCCCGAGATCTTAAATCATTGAAATCCAAGGTATTTTTTTAAA
>JAHZNJ010001666.1:0-10467 GCA_027744475.1 Lepidocyrtus cf. sotoi NNG-2020 | reverse complement strand
GAAGAAACCGGAAGGGATTGATAACATCACAACCCACTTGTCAATGACTGTCTTGAACACACTTTGGAGACTCGTTACTGGAATCAGTTATGAAATGAATGATAAAGAAATGCTGAGGCTCTTACAACTCAACAAGGATGTCGTGACAAGTTCCAATTTTGCTTTAGACTTAGCAATTGCGTATCCGTTTCTGTACGACATGTTCCCAAATCTGATGGGGAAGACGGAGCAAATTAGAAATATAAATAGGTTGAAAGATTTCATCCAAGAGACGATCGATCACCACAGGAGCCTTGGTGACTACAGAATCAGTCCGAATTGTTATGTGGATGTCTTCCTCCAAAAAATTGAGGAGGAGGATGGAGTGCCCGACACCGTTTTTACAAGTAAGCCCAAACACATTACAAAAAAATGCAAAAGTGTTTTTAATATTTATTTTTTTAAATTAAAACTTCAATCTAATTTGTTTAAGACGACCAATTACTCCTCTGCTTATTGGATTTATACCAAGCGGGTGCTGATACGACGAGCAACACTTTAAGCTTCTCCATCCTGTACATGATCATCCATCAAAATGTCCAGGAGAAAGTTCAGAAAGAGATTGACAGCAATTTGGCTACAGAAGAGGAGATCACTTACGCATCAAGGAAGAAGCTTCCTTATACGTTCGCTACAGTTCTGGAATGTGCACGTTTTTCAACCGTTTTGCCGACGCCGGTTGCACAGGAGCCTAATCAAGATTTTTATTACAAAGGCTATTTAATTAAAAAGGTTAGAATAAAAATTTTTACGGCCCAATTTGACTTTCGTAAATACTTCATTTGATTTTATGTGTTGGGCTTGGGCTTACTCATTACTTTATGCAGAAAATGGTTTTAACGTCGAACGTTTATGGAGCCCATTTTAACGAAGACATTTGGAAAGACCCTCTCAATTTCCGGCCTGAAAGATTTCTTACCGCGGATGGTTCGGCGGTTGATTCAAAAGTTGCAGCGAATTTAATTCAGTTTGGCCACGGGCCGAGAGTTTGCCTTGGACAGAGTCTTGCGGAAAGCACTCTCTTCGTTTATTTTGCCACTGTCCTTAGAAAGTTTCTTGTTGTGAAAGCTTCACCTTCTGAAACTTTGTCTGTGGAACCTCAGCTTGGCTTTACTTACTCCCCGAAGATTTTTAAAGCTAAATATCTCCCGAGAAATGTAAATTAACTGAACTCTTACGTAACTTTAGATATGCATTCACTTTAGACAATTTATATTTATTTATATATTTTTAATCACGCACTTAATCGTTTAACTATGTATCATTAGTTTCATAACTTGTATGCATTTTTTCTCGATTAAATAAAAATGAAAACAAAATCGCTGTTTATTTTTATTATCGTTTTGTTTGTTATTGTTTAGACAAAAACCGGTTTACAACAAGAAAATTATAAGTCAAGTTCCATTCCATTCCAATGAATAACATTGCAAAAATATTGTTTTTGTGAAATGCTGCTGATGTTTTTGTTGTACTGCACAAAATGTAAGAATGACTGAACTGAACTTTGCTCTTTGTGGCTGTCAGTAACCAGTTTTTAGCATAGCTTTAGCAAGCAACCGCTTAACATGCCAAAATGACATTCAAATGACAAGGAATGCAATGCGATAAATGAATTGTCAATGACCTAGCAAGCAAAAGTTTTTTTTGTTTTTTACAATTATTTTAGTAGGTTGCAAAAATGTCCAGTTTGTGTATGGGCGCGTGTTTGAGTCTCCACGATTTTTTATAACAACACAATGTTTGTCTAAATGTTTTGGGTTTGATTGGATTTTTAAGTGAAGTTTAGTGAGCGCGTAACAATTTAAAAAAACAATGTTGGATGTAATCATTACTGTATTTCGCAATCGCATTGTTATTCCAGTATCAAGGTATTCATTAAGCTTATATTCTTGGAATCTGCGAGTCTCAATTAACCCCAAAATATCTTGTTCAACGGTCCTTTATTCACTTTTCCATTTTTGTTATAGAGTGAACTTTAATAAACATTGCAATTAAATCTGAAGTTGCAAATTGCAACTTGCAGTGCAGATAGTTAAACAAAGTATTGTATTGGATACATTTACTTATTTTTCCTAGATGATGTCAATCTTTTGTCCGCAGGAAAATGTACAATTTACCTTAGCATGGTTTATTTGTTTGCAAAATAATAACACTGACATTCAAGTGACAATGATATAATAAGTCAATGACCCAGCGGACAAAGATATTATTATATTTTTGCTGAATTTTAGAAGGAAGGTTGCAAAATTTTCCAGTTTGTGCATGGGTCTCTGAGGTAAATGTGCAAATATAATTTTTTACGTGCTTTACCAATTGCAGTTGCAAAAATATAAGAAGTTTCGAGTGAAGTGAACGCGTTTAACAGTTTTTATAAACAATGTTGGAATTAATCCCCATTTTTGTCCCATTTGCAATAATATTTTGGTTCATTTTCGATAAAATCAAATATGGCAAATATCCCCCAGGTACATAAAGTTGAATTAAAACAATTTAAAAGAGTGAACATGTAATCTAACTAGACCATCACCTTAAAAAATTCAATTTCTATCATTTTAAGACCAGTGCGATTTCCAATAATTGGCAATCTTATGCAAATTGCGAGAGAATCCTCTTATCCCGCAGTGGCATTGAAAAGTCTTGCGAAGAAATATGGAGACGTGCTTTACTTGCGGATGGGATTTCAAGAAACAAGTACAAATTACAAGAATTTTACTAAAATTCAATTATAAATTAATTATAATTTAATTAAAACTTCTCTTTGCAAAAATTTACATAATATTTTATTTTTGAATTTGCAGTTGTACTCAATTCAATACAATCCATAAAAGACATACGAGGCCACGAATACTGCCGGGATGTCGTTCAGGATATCCCCCAAATGATATGGGACAGAATGAATCGCAAAAACCTAGGCTTAGTCTTTTGTAACGGTCGAGAATGGCAAACCCTCCGTCGTTTCACCATCCGAACTCTTCGAGATTTCGGTTTTGGCAAGGCTATGTCCATGGACGTTGTAATAAACGAGGAAGCATCCAAGTTCATCAGACACTTGGAGGAAGAAATGCTAAAGAAACCGGAAGGGATTGAGGATACCACAATGTTCTTAGCGATTGCAATTATGAACACAATTTGGAGACTCGTTACTGGAGTCAGTTATGAAATGAATGATGAAAGAATGCTGAGGCTTCTGAATCTCAGCCATGAATTCTTGAAAAGCTCCAGTATGGTTATGAACTTGTCAATTGCATATCCATTTCTCTACGACATGTTTCCAAATCTGATGGGGAAAACGGAGCAGATCAAAAATATTGATAAATTGAAAGAATTTATTCAGGAGACGATCGATCACCACAGGAGCCTTGGAGACTACAAAACCAGTCCAAATTGTTATGTGGATGTTTTCCTCCAAAAAATTGAAGAGGAGGAGGGCGTTCCGGATACCGTTTTTACAAGTAAGTTAAGCTCATCCAAAAGCGGTTAATTTTTAATGAGATATGATTTTCATGTAAAGTTTATTTTTTAACAGATGAACAGTTAAGCCTCTGCGTGTTGGATTTATACCAAGCTGGTGCGGATACGACGGGCAACACTTTAAGCTTCTCCATTTTGTATATGATCATCTACGAAAACGTTCAAAGGAAAGTTCAGAAAGAGATTGACAGCAATTTGGGGACAGAGGAAGAGATCACGTTTGCCTCCAGGAAGAAACTTCCTTACACGTACGCTACGGTTTTGGAATGTGCGAGGTTTTCTACGGTTATACCGAATCCTGTTGCGCAGAAAGCCAATCAAGATTTTTATTATAAAGGACACTTAATTAAAAAGGTAAGAAAAAAGTCGCACTCGCAATATTGTCTTTCGTAGATACTTTGTTTGATTTTATTCTTTGGGTTTACATTTTTACACAGAACATGGTTCTCACATCGAACGTTTATGGAGCCCATTTTGACGAAGATCTTTGGGGAGATCCTTTCAACTTCCGGCCTGAGAGATTTCTTACCGAAGATGTTTCCGCTATGGATTCAAAAGTTTCTGCGAATTTATTTGTATTTGGACACGGACCGAGATCCTGCATTGGAGCGAGTCTTGGGGAAAGTGCGCTTTTCGTTTATTTAGCCACTATTCTAAGGAAGTTTGATATTGCGAAAGCGTCACCTTCTGATGTATTGACTGTGGAGCCACAGCTTGGAATGACTTACTACCCGAAGACATACAAGGCTAAGTATCTCCCGAGGAATAAATATTAAGTTAATAATTACAATAATACCTTGCTAATAATATTATATAAACAAAGCTTAAATTAATTGAAATCTTAAAATTGACAGAAAGGATTTGCTTATGATAAACGTTATGTTACATTCTTAAGCCTTTATTTATCTGTTTAGCTTAAAATTATACTAAGCCAAAAATATGCTTTCATTTTTAATAAACAATTCCAATATTTCTTAAAACCTATCGAACTTTACTTATTTCTATTCCACGTGCACGAGCAGAACGTAATTTCTTAACGTAGGCTTCCACGAGCTGTTTAACTTTCACCGGATTAATTCCTTTAGACTTGTGACAGATCTGTAATCACGAAATATTAAAACACAGTTTTAAGTCCGAAATTGAACAAGTTTTATTATGGAAATTAAAAGGAATGAAAAGTAAGCTATAGTTATAAAATATTCTGTCTGTTTGCAAACCTTTGGAACAGCCTTCCGAAGTATTTGTTTGTATTCCTCCTTGGTCACTTGTTTTCTGTCATAATGCGGTTTGAGGCTTTTCTTCACTTCCTCTGCCACTCGTTCCTGTCGATTCAACTTTGATAAATACTGAAAGAATTAAGGATATACAAAAGTTATTTCATTTCATTTCATGTACATAAATCTTTTTCATTCCTTGTGAATATCATTAAGTGAAGAAATGCAGTGACAGTTTATACATTGTGCAATAAAATTGTACCTTCTGCTTCACATTGAGGTCCACAGCGGATGTCGGACTTTCATTTGCGTTAATAATACGAAGAGAATTTCCTTTGGTTAGTTCACCGCCTGCACTCCTACCGGATGATGCGTTTTCCTTACCAGGCGCCTTCGTAGTTCCTTCATCTACCAAGCAAGGACAAAATAATAATCGAATTAATTTTATTTCAGGAATTCAATACAAAAGATGGAGAATCACATCAACATAATTAAAACTAGAATCATATTTTATAACTACCTTTTCCTGGTTTATCATCCTTGTCTTGCTTTACATCTGTCCCGTGTGGAGTTCCAAACAACGAATCAAACAATGACTCCATATCAGGATTTCCTGCAGGAGGAGCTGGCACGGAAAAATAAAAGTTATTTTTTGGTTTGTAATCTTTCGGGGTAGAGTCGGAGTTCCTGGAATGCTGGGTTCGACTGCTATTTTTACTTCCCTTCCCCTTCTTAATGCTCCCATCGGAAGTCGAAGGAGGCTCGAAAAGTTCGTCTACTTCAGCAGGATTGGGAGAGATTGGAGAAGTGCCTTCAGTTTCACATTTTCCTTGGTTTAGCTGCTGCTGTTGTTGGGCTATGAGAAGAGCTGAGGCTACGCTTACAATCAAATTCGGATCCAGCAAGGAAACGAATGGGGCGGTTTCAGTTGGAGGAAGACAAACTCCCATCGGTGGAGGTGGTGCAACATGAACACGAAGAGCCTGAGCTGGTGGCGCCAAAGAAGAAAACTTTTCCTCATCAAGCGGACGAGACGTGTCCATAGTTATAAGATTAGCGTCGTCGCCAGTAGAACTGGAAGTTACAAGAGAGTCGCTTTCTCCGTCATTTGTTTCGGCGGTTGGAGGAATGGCTTCCTTCCGGAAAGGGGAATGTAGATCAGGGCGGCCGCTGCCATCTTGAGAACTGGTAACCTTACTTGCTTCAATAATTTCCTTTTCTTTCACAATACTACTGCTCTCGGATATGGGACTAAATATACCTGTCGGTGGTGGTGGTGCTGTTCTGCGGTTATCAGCAGAAGTTTTGGCGTTTAGGATATCTTCATTGGCGATGTCTTGCTTATTTTTACGTTTAGATTTGCTTTTTTGTTTTACTGGAGAGGGAGATGGAGACTCTTCAAGGGAGTCGGAGGTTTCCGCAATTCTTCGGCGCTTCTTGTGTCCACGGAAGAAAGGAGAAGGGGATCTGGATCGAGAGGCGACTCTGAAATATTTTCTATGCCTGGCAAAACTTGGTGGACTGTGGCTGTGTCTGGAGTGATGATGGTGACGGCTTCGAGAACTAGAGGATGAATGACGGTTGCTGCTGTCTCTTTCTGTTGACCATATTCTTCGGGATCGGGATGAAGAGCTGATTGAACGGGATCTGGATCTATTACTATTACGATGATCAGAAGACCGAGAACGACTGCGTTTATTTCTATAACGATGCTTTCCTTCGCGGTGACGGTGGCTGCGTTCTCCATAATTGCTTCTGTTGGGTGGAGGCTCGTTTTCGTTCTCACGGAAGTCCGATTTAGAAGTACGTCGGCTTGTTCCTTTGGAAACTTCGGTACGATGTTGTTTGTGTTGTGCTTTATCTCTTCTTTTCTGGTGTGACTTTTCCTTTTGTAAAGAATCTGAACTCCTAACGCTCCTTCGTTTCCTTTTGGTTTTTTTCTCGCTGCGGACCTCATCAGACCTCTTCGACCTCCCGTCTCTATAGTAAATAAATCATTAATCAGTCCAAATCATTATTCGTTAATAAAACGTCTGCTTTATCTAAAACAAGCAACAGCAAAATTACCTTCAGATTTATGAGGATCAGTTGTTACCTGTAGTTACGGTTGTGCGTGCGTTTGGAAGATTTCCTCCAAGCTACGATGGTAGTTCTCAGATCAGTCGACTTCTTCTCTAAAACAGGCTTTGAAGAAGAAAAAGGATCTCTATCTGAAGTTTTACGTCGTCGTTTCTTCGATTTGACTTTCTTGTGATTCTTCCCACGTTTTTTGCACTTTTTCTTAATGTCTGGGGGCTCCTGCTCCACCTCATCAACAATTTCCCCTTCCTCGTAGCTACTAACGGCAGAAAGAGAAGCTTCCGTTGGTTTGTTAAGCTGTTGTGGTCCTTCTTTTCCTTCCCGTTCTTCAAAAGTTTTGGTTTTTGATTGCCAATCATCATCTGAATTGGAATGCTCCAGAGTCACCACCTCCACTGAAATGTTGTTATCTTCTTTATCCTTATGCTTATCATCTTTGAAATCGATATCGATGACTTCTGGCTCCTTATCCGATAAGCGGAAAGGACGTTTTCTTAACGGTCTTCTTCTCGATCTTAATTTTTTGCTTTGTTTTGTTTCTATATTCACAATTTCCACTATTTCCGGTTCGTCTTCTTCTTTGTCTTCTCCCATCAGTAGAGCTTTTTGGTTGTTAGCTTTATCAACTTCTGCAACAACTCCTCCAGAAGTAGAAGTACTTTCCTCTTTTTCAATCGTATCCCCTTCTCCGTGCTTATCAGAAATCTCAGACTTTTTATCTTCACTGTCTCCATCTTGTATTTGGCCTTGTCCTTCACTAATATTATTTACTGATGAAGATGAATTAACTTTATCTTCATCATTATCGTTTTCATCTTGCTCTTCAGATTTTTCTTGACATTCTTGAACTTCATTAAACTTCGCTATTTCCAGGGGAGGAGGAGGAGGATAGGCTAGCTCCAATAATGGCGGAGGAATGAGCACCACCACTGAAGATAATGATTCTTCTTGAAGACACAGTCCAATTCCACTTTTATAACTATTTTCCATTATAATTTCTGTTCCGATGTCCGAATTTGAACCTGAACAATGAATTACAATTAAAATTGAACAACAAATTCAAATTTCAAATTGTAATCTTAATGAGAACGAAGATCACGTCACGAAGATTTTCTACAAGACAACCAACTCAATCGAGAGAGACATTATTATTGGCATTACAAAATCGCATAAAAACATTTGTTTTGATTCTGCCAAAGCAAAATCAGATGTTTCCCTATTTCCGAGTTTTTCTCACGCACAAACAAGGGGAATAGGATAGGATAGGATAAGGATAGATAAATACTCACGCTCACGAATTGCATTTTTTGCATTGCTTGCATCATCAATCAATCAACCTTTGCAATGTATGAAGCAAAGCCCTTTATATATTCGCACGCACTGCTATTATGCTTATGCTGGTGGCTGGCTATGCTATGGCCCATGGCTATACCCAACATGCTGTAATCCACTGTGTAGCAATAGCAATTCTTTTCATCGTGAAGTAAATAAAAGTAGCAGCAAGCAACAAAAAGGGGAAAGAGCATTAAAAATTTTTTTTTGCTTCTCTCGTTTTCATTTCTTTCTTTATTTTGCTCGTTCGTACATTTTTTCTTTTGATGAATTTATGCTGATTTGATGAAGTTGGTGACAGTGACTTAATGGTCTTATCTGAGGACTGAGGAGAGGAGAACGAAAAAGCTAATCCTAATGAACGAATGTTTCTCTTTTTCTTGCTTAGTAATATTTTATTTATGAAGATGCATTCATAAAAAGAAATGTTTTTATGTGTGCTGCTGTTGTTGCAGTGCAGTGTGCCGTCGCTCGTGTGCATTTGTGTATTGAGCTTTTTATAGTAAATAATATTATAAGTCTACATTTTTTTTTAACTTTTAAGCATTTGCTCTTCTAGTAACTTTTCTTGTTTTTTCTTTATCTCCAGTCTACCTGTCTGGTTTTTTACGACTCGCTAAAATAAAAGAAAATTATACATTTAAGAATACAAGGAACAGGACACAAAACCTTAACATTAAAGTTAAGTCTGGACGGTCGCGGTCGTTATCTTTCAAAAAAAATAAAATATTGAAGCTTCAACTTTTCTTTGATTTGAACAAAAGGGCTTCGAACTTTGAGGTTTGGTTTGCTGTAGTTGGCTACGGCTTCTCTCCTTTTCTCATATTGTATTTTTTACTATTCCAATTTTATCGTTACTAATATTAGATCCATCTAGCTCACCGGCTAAACTGTTATATCTCATGGAAGAAAGAAAATTTGCATAATTAGCGTTTATACGTAAGCTATGCACATCTATGGATTTTTAGCTGCATCAGCAATAAGTAGCAAACAATAAAAACGGTATTGTACTACTGTGCGAAGGTGGTATGGTATGGCTGTGGCTAAATTAAATAGTTTGTTGAAATATGGGTATCCAGTTCCCGGTCTCTTAAATTGAGGTCAAATATTTTTCGCCGGCAGTGGTGCTGAAGACGAAGTTGTTCTGATATATTTATTGAGAGAAGCTTTTTTTGGTATTTGATGATGTGTTTAAATTGAACATTGAAGTTTGTGATGCGATGCGCATATTCATTCCATCCGTTCCTTTCTGTAGTAATTAGCTGGAGACATAATAATTGCATTATATTAAACTTTTCCTAAAGTAAGTCAAACGTCAACGGTCGCCTGGCTTTGATTTTTGTTGAGAAGTAGCGTCACTTTTTTTAGCCTCGATGCACCAAATCGGCAGCCATTTACCTTTTTTAGTGTAGTCAAATCAGTAACGTAAGAACTTTCGGCAGGAGATGAGTTTCATTTCTTCTTTTAGCTTAACAGTTTTTTCTCTTTATTATTTGACTTATAACTTTGAATTTTATTTTACGAGTTACTTTTCAAGTTGAGTTCTAAATCAATTAAAATGTTTTTTTAATTTACGGAATAATAATTTCTTAGCTTACTTCAATTTTAATTTTTGGATTGTGATTATTTTACTGACTACTTTTTTAATTAAAAACAAAAAAAACTTTTTTAAAACAATATTTTTGACGAAGTAAAGTTTAGCACAGTCCCAAAGGTTATTGATTAGGCGTTTTCTCTTTAAGCATTTCGAATTTTGAGAAGAAAGGAAATTAAGTGGTTAGGTACGTAGTTGAGCATTTAAGTGTTAGGTTACACGTAGTGAATTCATTCCAATATCTGCAAGTATGGGCCGACGTTACAAGTCGTGGAATGGCCATGATAAAAAGACTGAAAGGGGCTCCCCAGGTTCCTTGAAGGCCCTGGATGGCCGAAATAAAAGCGGACTGTTTAAGGTATTTTAATTTTAATTTTAATATTTAAAAAATAATAAAATGAAAATGATGGTCTAGGTATATAGGTAATAAAAATAATAATTTTTTTTCAATTATATAGAAACTGCTGATGTTAATAACTGGAATCTGGACGACGTTCCTGAATTATGTAAGACCGGTTGCAATGAAAGCAAATCACAGTCCCAGTCCGGGAGGTAAAGCGGTAGGAGTTGTAAGAACGCCTCCAAAGAACGCCACTTCTAATAATTCATCACCGAGTTCGGGACTGAGCAACCATGTCCATTCTGCAATTAACCTTAAGTCCTTCTAGGAACGCTCCGAATTTCAGAGATGCTATCACAGTAGCAGCTTGGGGTCGGACAGGAATGTTTTCTGCCAGT
>JAHZNJ010001665.1:0-11504 GCA_027744475.1 Lepidocyrtus cf. sotoi NNG-2020 | reverse complement strand
CATACCTATTTCTGTTCTCCGGAATTCAAATGGTGAGTTAATAAAAGCCAAAGGGAAAAATAAGAAAAAAAGATTAAGCGTAAAATTAACTCGGTGAAGAAACCTTTTCCACACCAAATTAACCTTTCTTACCAAAGAACCAACCTATTTGGAAGGAAAATTTAATTGAATGGGTGAGTGGGAGAAAAGAAAGAAACACCGCTTTTTAATTCATAAGCCATCAAAGTCACCTCTATTAGATTATAATTTATAAAAGCCTTAAAGATATGCATATGCATGTATTCCCAAAATACCTAATAGCAAAAAATATCTTAACCCTTAGTACTTGACTTCACCTTTCAATACTTTTTCATTTAAACAAAAACAGCTTAGCTTCTTCAACCTATTCCATTATCTAAATTATTTTTCTTTTCTCTCCTCGTTCTACAAGAAACGCTAATTATTCTTCTCATATGACAACATTCCTTCTACTACTACTTAAAAGTTTATCACATTTACGTGGTATAAACCTGCCTAAATGAAGGTATCTCACGTAAGAAATTACTAGAAAAAGGAGCTAAAAGGCGTAAGGGAAAAAGGAAATATCCTCGAGCAAAAACCTTCACTCTTTTGAGCTTATGATGTGCATAGCATAACCATATTCATTCAAAAGTCACTAACATGCATGCAAGGTGGATGGTGAGAAAGAAGAGAGAAAGAGTAAACTTCATTTGTCTTTTTTTTATTTCCCTTTTAACCGACAATTTTCATTATATGTGCTTGTGATGTGACTCACTCACTCACTACTCAACCATACCATGGTCCTATCGTATGATGTGAAACGTAGTTCCAGTTTCCAGTTTTGCCAAGAAAGAAGGTGTTGTAATATAAGAACCAGTTTAATTCTCGTCTCTTCTCTCCGCTCCGTTCTTATTTTCTTTCTCTCTCTTACACAAGTTTGAGAATGAGATACAGAGAGACTTGGAAGAAAATGAAGCGAGAAGATCCTCATTACAGTTTCCTAGGAGGAGCTCAGCTAGACTCTGAATTTCAGCTTTCATTCTCTTGCAACAATGTTTGCTTACATTTTCAAGTTGAAATTGTAGAAAGGGAATGAAAGAGAGAGAGAGAGAGAAAAAAAGTTGCGTCATCATCACAACAGCAACAGCATCAACCCAGTAAAACGCAAATCTATAAAGGAAACGAAATAGGAATCGCAGCAGTGCACTGTCGTCGTCCTACAAACGAAGGAAAAAAGGAAAGGAAAAGGAAGAAGGTTTTGGAAAAAAAGTGGGGTCTTGTAGTTTCACAAAGTTCCGGCTTTCCGTTCGTTCTCTCTACTCCATTCTCCCGTCCTAATTTTTTCGCAAAAATGTATTGTGTATTTGGGAACACGATACTTTTATCTCTAACAATAAGTTTAACATTTACAGTGTCTGCTCTGCTCGTGCAGTGCAATATATTCCTATTATAAAAAGTTAGTAGTTAAGGCCTATCTCTTTCTTTAGATATGAATGCTTTGCTTATGATGATGATGATCTTCTCTCTTGACGATATAGTGAACACACTACACAATGTATTTATCATTACCTATGCTTTTTCACACAAGTTCTCCTTCACCAGGCAGCACTAAAACAGGCTCACTCATCCCTTACATAAAAAGACATAAAAAGTCTTGACTTTCCCCGTCCCTGTACGATATGCACACTACAACAACACACGTTACTTTACTATCTCCTGCAGCAGATTACCTCTTGACTCTGCAAAGTTAAATTTTACAACTTGGAATGAAATATCAAAGGCAGCCTTGTTTCTAGAGATAGATAAATATACTTAAGCAATGTTACAGGAGGCAGAATGTAATCTTCATTTCTGTGAAAGTATATTAAATATAGCTTCTGGCAATCTCTTTACTAGCGTCGATGCGTGGTGGTCACACAGCCGAGTCTATGTCTACTCTACTATTGCCTTCATTTTCCAAATACAACAAAGTTTTGGAGATGTTACTCGGTTACTCTTAGTAGCCGCACCGCCATCAGTTTTATGAGTGAATGTTGCTCATTTAGCTTTACGCATTCAGTGTAACTAATGAGATGACAGAGTTTCCTCTCACTCACACTCACGCCATTAGTACAAGTGTAGAGAAAGTGTAGTTGTCACCTACATACATCGGAAAGAGTATTCTCACATCACATCACTATTATTGCTTTAGTTTAGCTTGAACCTACAAAAGGATTATCCAGAGATGTAGGATGTAGATAGCTGGTTCTAGTCTCTAGGTACAGCGGAAATAAGATGTTGCCTTATCACTTTCAGTCTTTGCTCTTTTGCCAGCTCCACGACTGCCTCTTTGTATTTTTAAGAGACTTTTGTTAGTGTTTTAGTCTCAATGAATGTTCAAATTATTTTAATTGTTTGCTCAAATAGGGATGGGAGTCAAAGCATAATAAATGCGCATAACATATTCCATTTCAAAAAATATAGAGTAGAAAACTTAATAATAAAAGGTTTAGATAATTTTTTACTTCTTAAAAAGTTTATCAAATGACAGATTCTATAAGTTTTTTTACAGAAGTATTCTTTTACGTTTCTCTTAGAAAAGGGATTTACTTTTCACTCACAGAAAAAGGGAGAGAAAAGAGGGAAAGAGGAGGACCACTTCATCAGCATTAGGTGAAGTGCCAAATGGATTTCCAAATATTATAATGATGGAGAAAAATCGATGCGTTTTATAGCTCTTGCTCATAAAAGCTTGCTTGCTCACTGCTATTGTAGTAGTACACTTGGCTCACACTTTCACACCATACTGCTCAGCTCTTGTTCCATCCAAATAGAAACTATCTACTTAACAGTAATCATACTTGACTTATGAAAAGGAACGAGTGTGATTTAAAAGGAGACACAGCTGTGCGTGCCAGTATTGACCTGACTCACTACTTGTGCAAGTAAACTTGTTGTAAATCAAACGCTTTTGTTTTAAACTTTCTTCACCAATTTAAGCATGCTTTCATGCCTTACAATCATTAGGCTATACAGATACATTATGATTAACTATGCAAGCTTTCTTAAAGGATGCACTTCTTTCAAATGAAACATGTTTTTGTAATGTTCATGTGCGTCGTTTGTTTACTTTCTTTCTAATGACACGCCAATTCATATTATAATATAATGTATGAAGGGGTCGCAATTACTCCAGGTTTTAAAAATGTCTCCCTTGCCCTACATAAGAGAGTATTGGAAAGAAACTCGACTTCCCATTACTTCCTTTGTTTGAATTGTCCGATTATTTTAACTGTGTGAATGAAGCACATGCTCGGAACTTGTTTTAGACAAATGATAATGGGAAATATATAGTTTCTTCTGGTTGAGTGGGATGATGAATTGAGTCTTCCAAGTTAAGTGAAAGGAAATTTCTTAGGCAATTGAAAATAAAATCAATCAGCAAAATCCAGAAGGTACATACTTATGCGATATGGCTATGTATCCTTTAGGTATTCAAGCTATGCATTATCTTTTTTTTTACATTTTTGTAAAGATCATATTTCATGAGAAAGTAGTCCATACCAAAAAGGAAGGTATCTAAAAAAACCTCAAAAACTTTAATGTGTGAACCGCGGGAGAGGGTGGCAGCTGCTGTCATTTTTTCTTAATGGATGAGCTCCAATCCCACTTTGAAATATTTTAATACAGGAATGGAATGATGATGATGATGATGTTGTTGGAATTGGGAAAGATGGTGGTTGATGGAAATATCCACGTGACGATTTAAGTAAGTATAAGATTCAAACTAAGAAAATTCAAAGAATCGTACACTTGAACGGTAAGAATTTACTTGTGTGTATTTAAATGGAAAAGGATTAAGTCTGTAAGCTGATTTTCCTGCTACTCATTTACTGAAGATTAGAACAGGGAATTCCAATATTTTTATCTCCCTTGAGAAAAGAAAAAAAACTCCTTTTAGTAGTAGTCGATCCTTAATTGAATGGAATATCTGTACGCATGAAAAGACTTAACGAAAAAATGGAAAGGGCAGAATACCTGAAAATGCAGATACGTTCTAAGAATAGCTACATAAGTAATATGTTTTCATACATTTTAAGTACTTGAGTCGCTGTTTCTTGTGATAAGTTGAGGAAGTATTAAAAGAAATTTTATAAGAATCCGGATATACAAAAATAAGTAAACTATGAAAGTTATTGAAATGTCTAAATTGGACTTATTTTAAAATCCTTTTATCAAATCGTATCTTATTTTTGCTTATTTTCCTGCTTAAAAATAATACGCGAATTGTAAATTTATTAATTATGCTAAAACCAAGAAAAACAAATTTATCTAAAAATGCAATGCGTGTATATTTTAATAAAAAGTTTTAATTCAATTTTATGCTAAAAAGATCACGTGAAAGAACATTAGATATTTGGAAGCCAGGCCAATTTTTTACATTCATTTCCTTTGCTTCTCTCGTTTTTAACTTTGACTGGATCGTATATCCTTGACGTAGGCATAGAAGTGGATGAAGAGCTTTTTCTTTTGACTTTTCTATGTATTATTGCTCTTCTCTCCTCTCAAACTTTTGAAAGAATCAAAGCCTGTTGTTTTTTGACTTGATGAAAAGGCTTTTTCTCAACACCAACTGGTATGTTTTATATTATGTGTGTGTGTGTGTGTGTGTGAGGTGGAAGCTTTTGTATTATTTAGTATTTTGCTTTGCTTGTTCTGCTTTATTACTCCTTTGGATGAGTAGATGTAGGTAGTAGATACGTTTTTATTAAAGTGGCTGCCTATTATTACGCTTGGTAAAATAACCTTTTATAAAGAAGTACTAGACAAGAAGAGCAGTGCAGACTGCAGTGGTTCTTATTATCAACAATATTACTAGCAAAAGTAAAAGTTAAATCCCTTATGGTCAGCCCATAGCATCAGAGACTGAATTATACTTCGGCATGATATAGTAAATGCACATATAGATAGATATATCGGAAAAGCAATATCGGTAAGTTTGTGAATAAATAAAGCTCTTTGATGGTTAGTTTGTTTCGGCCCAAGTTTCTACTTTGTTGCTCACTTTGTAACTGTAGCGTAATTTTATACATATTATGTGGCTTTTTGCTTACGTTAGAGGTGCTATAGTCCTACTCATAAAAGTCATTCATTAGTTTTTTTCTAGAAAAACAAATTTTAATTGTTTGGTTTGATGTTTTAATAAAATTCTCCTTTCCGAGAATGAACAGGTGGGAGTTTTTAGCTGATGTTAATTTAATTGCTGTTTTAGTTTCCATTGCAAGAGTGAGTGGTCGTTTTTTCCTATGGGTACATTACCATTGTTGCTCGCATTTGCTTCTTATTCGTGTAAAAGTATAGCAAATTTGTAGCATAAATTTGCCAAGAAGTGTTTTGTAAATTGACAGCAAGTAAGAGGAAAGCGAAAAATGTTTACCACGTAAGTAGTTTGTTGTATGTAATCAAAGTCTTGAGATTACTTATCTTTGACTGCAATTTTCTTTTGTACTCGGATACAATCAATATAACCAACTGCCACGCAGAATCTATTTATAGAAAGTCGGACGGAATTCATTCATAACTTACAGAGGAAGAAAGAATAAAGAAAGAAAACTTCTTCACTCGCGCAACTAACTCACATTTTGATACCACAAAAGTGGTTCATGCTTGACTCAAAAAGCACACAAAAATGTTACGCACGTTTTAGACAAATATTATGCGTATAAACTACTTTCTTTTCTTTCATGTCGGTGAAAGGAAGAGAAAGGTGCAAATTCCAATCGATATCAGACACGCGTTTCTCAATAAACTCTGATGAACTTTTTTTATGTTAAACTGGGGGAATAGTCTGGAAATAGTACGCATTTGCGAATATTTTAGCCTCATTGTTATGGCATATCCATCATCATCATCATCACCGTAACGAAAGCAATTTTGGTTTGTAAAATTTCCTTTTTCATTGTGCGATTGTTAGAACATTTGCTAAATTGAAATTTTTGTTTAAATTGCTCCAGTGCAGCATAAAAAATTATTAACCTAACGATATTTTAATGCGTATAAAAACAGCAATCTACAAAAGGTCGTTTGCAAAAAAGCCAACTCATACAAAAAATAAAATGATGATGAAAAATGAAATAAAAATGTAGAGCATGTGTTCCTTTCTTTGTTGTTATGATATGATAGTAGTTGATTTGCTGAACGTCTTACTTTTGTTGACAAAAATTGATTGCAAAAAAGTTAGCTATCTTTAAAAGCAAACGGAAATGACAGCTGCTGAGTCACCGTTATTATTGCATTCGCCTCAATATTAAATTTTATTCCGCGTGGGAGGAGAAAAAGAATATTATAATTAAAATGGATGGATTTTTTATTAAAAACTCTTCTCAAAAGGAACCCGTTCTTACCTTTAAAAAGATTTATATGAAAAAGGATTTCCGTAAGAAATTGAGAACTCACGCTCACGCTATACATTTCTTTCCTCGCTCCCTAAACGGAATAAAGAATATTAAAATAACGTACCTATTCTTAAAGGCGTAAAATAAAGTAGAAAATGAAAATTGTTATTTTAGGCACGCACTGCAGCCAGCACCGCCTGGCATCACCTTGTTTTGGGTTGAGGAATTGGCTCAACACACGCACTTGGCTTTTGTATATGAATGGTATGTAGGGTAATCGAAGACCACCGCACTGCCCCTTTTCCAGCCAACAACTTTGTTTAGTTTGCCAAAAATGGACACGCACTTTTCATGAATGTAGGGAAAGGGTAGCGGATTGTGCGTAAAGTAGAACATGGCATATAAGTAAGTACCTGGAAGGGAAAGGTGTTTCTTTTCATTCTTTCTTATCAGTCCATATTAGTAAGTAGTTCAACCTGTCTCCAAAAAAAAGAAAAATGTTGGGTGAAAGGTGAGCCGAAATAAATAAATGTCTTTCCAAATAACATTACAGCTCAAAGAACCTGTTTGGTTAGAGGAGTATGTAATAGGTACCAATATATAGGAGGTGCGCAAATCAGAACAAGTTGCGTTGTTCCAACACAAATGACAGTGAAGATTAGTTTATGTGAATTTATATGTTTTGAAGGAGACCCAGATAAAGGTGAGCGACCTATCTTTTGACGCCGCACTGTCGTATCGTGTCCGAATTTCTTTGTAACGCATCACATCACCTGCGTAGGCCATTTATTTATGAAAAGTAAAGGAACTGCGTGGTACAAATAAGTATAATAAACACACAACTTGTTTTTGCTTGCTTTTCACCTTTAAGGAATTCATCCATCCCATTTCACTCCTTTCCCGTTTCCAGATAGAAAGTAAGTCGGCTTACTTTCCCCTGTCAACTTTCTCCTTAGTTTTCAGTACGTCGGAAATAGGAACATGAAAATGAAAAATAAGTAAATAAATTGCTGATATATGTTGCCAATGACTTGGAAGACAGGTAAACATAACAAATTGTTGATATAATACACTGATATTGCTACGCACATTAATATTTTGGCTTACAAAATTATACAATCAACAACCAGAAGCAGCAAACAAATTCAAAACATGACTAGTTTCTTCAATACTTTTGAGCATGTAATCAGTTGATTCTTTTCATTCGTTAGGAACCAGAATTCGTAGCTAGTATCAAACGTTTGGAAGACAAATTAGTCTCTTGTCTGCCAAATTACGTAAGTTAGCTACAATGTCAGTTGTATTATATTTGGAGCCGCTCGTGTTGCATTAATGCTTCCTTTCAAAATCTGAAATTTTCTGTACAGAATCAGATTCACATTTACACGCTATTTTAACAACATTTTATGCTAATAAAAGTCCTGTTTTATTTATAAAGCCTTCTTTCTACCTTTCTAGTTTGTATAGTTAATTGGAGGAAATTAGGAATAACATTTGTTTAGTTGGCAGGCAGTTTACAACGTACCTACAGCCTAAAAACTACTTCCTCCTCCTAACAGTCTCCTTACAGCTCCCTAATTTTTTACAAGCTATTCATCTCTGTCTGCATTATTACTTTCATCTCTGCCCTGTCCTGATTTGGAACAGCGATTCTTGTCTTATTAGGTCGGAAAGAGGAAAGAAAGAACGAAAGTAAGAAAGGAGTAGGTATAATATCTTTTCTTGTTCATTCATCGCACACAATACTAAATTAACTCAACTCGCGTGTAGTAACTTAAGAAAGAAAAACGGAAAAGGGGGAACAGAAAAGTCCCGCCATAAATTACACGAGCATAAGTACTACAAAACAGTTTTATATAATCTTAACAAGTCATCCATGAATAAGTTCTTTATGCTGATTAAATATTTAATCTTTATAATAATAATACTCGCACAATTTACATAATATTGCATGGACAAAGTGGGTTAATGAATATACCCACCGTATTATATTATAATAATATATTTAGATAGGTTTTAGGTACATTTCGTAAAACGTCATTCGCAGCCATTCATATTTTTGCAGTTTTATACTCGCAATTAAAACTTATACGCATTCCTTCTGCCGTATATAAATAAACACGTATACGTCAATTTAGTTTGAATAATTATAATGTAATATTCTATTACGTAGAATCTGCATGAAATATAGGAACATTCATTATAATTTTTACTACGCATTTTAAGCTACCGCGTAGATGACAATCTTGAATATCAACAGCAGCAGCAGCTATTTTCCCTAATTTGCAAACCAACTTCGATAATAATCTTGATTCTTTATAGCAGGACGACTTTCTTTCTTCTTCGTCGTCGTAAACTCTTCTGCCTTACTCAATTCATTTCCCCTTTTTCTTACTCTTCATTTCTTCCCAAATTAAACCGCAAAAACCTTCAAAGTTTGAAGTCTATTCTTTACATATTAGAGCAGACTTTGGTTAGGTAGAAAGAGAAAGAGAGAAAGCAGTTGAAAGACCAAAAGGGTTGTGGAAGTTCTAGTGGGTAGGAGGGTGATATACATATAAAAAAGATTTTTTGGAGAGCTAGCAGGGCTGGTAGAGTCTCTCCTTTTGGTATTTGGGTCACATGAAAGAAGTTCGTCAACCCAGATAAGTTTTTTTATTGTACTAAATTCATTCCTTGTTTCCTATACCAAAAAATATGTATAATCTTTTTAGATACTAAAGGTCAGTATTATTATTATTTTTATTCGTTAGTTTTTGTCTGTTACAACATTTTTTGTATGCCTATTATTTTTATGTATTATTAATAATATTAGCTTAAGCAAGAATATGTCATGTTTCATCGAAACTTTGTAGCCTCAGCAGTTGCAGGGATGTGATGTAACCCCATTTATACAATGAGTTTTTTTTACTTCTTTCTGTTTCTTTATTACAGTAAAGTAAGTAGTATCTGTAGTTATGTACAAAGTTTGACAGAGAATAAAATAAGCATATAGAGTAGAAGATCGTAAAGCACAATAATTTAAACAACAGAAGTAGTTTTAGTAGAAGCAGCAGGGAATGGATCCAATTTTATTTTTTATTGAAGAGAGAAAGAGAGACCCATTTAAGAAAAAAATGGGTCAAACTGGAGATATAAATTGATATTGAACATTATAGAATTGAGTGCATTTCATTTATATGAACAAAAAACGTATCCGCGAGCTGTATTAGTTGAGCGTGGGAATTTTTTGTGAAGTACTTTTACGAAACCGAAGATTGGTTCAAATGGTTAGACAAATTATTTTATTTTTTGCAGGAGATTATCTCATTTCAGGTTCACTGCTTTTACTTTCAATTTCTAATTTATGTGGTGAGCTAAAATAGTCTAAGAATCTTAAAGCTGCTCTTCTATTAAAGAAAATACGATTTGAGAGAAAGTCGGCAGGGAACAGGGAAGGACCAAGATCAAAGACAAATAAATAAATGAAAATCACATATATATGCACTGCAGGATTTACCTTTTCTGACTTTTATTTTTCCTATATTTCTTGATAATATTTTCTACGCTTTTCAAGAACGCCTTTACACGCTTCAGTTAATGGGCGACTTTTTTAGAAACAAAATTATCAAACGCAAAAAAATGGATTGAAAATTCCGTTTCAAATCCTCGGTTTAAAATTTAATCCAACCTCTTTTCCTGTTTTTCCAAGAATGGGAGAAAAAATTTATGTCGAAGCGAAGTACTATTTTATTGTTGTTTAGATAAACAAACTTATTATTTTGTGTAAATGTTTCAGGGTATATTTCTACGTAGTCTTAAATAAGATTTTAGCAGGAAGTTAAATTCTATTTTTAGAATAATTGTATAAAAATATAGACAGTTTAATACAACAAGACAATTTCTTCTGTAGCTTGCCAAATCTGGATTGTTTCTGTAGCAGTAACTACAATTCAAGTTTTCATGCAATCGTTAAAAGAGCGATTAAAAAACTGTTGTGTAATGAAATATTTTCTTCCTATAAGTACAAATGTCAGTGACTAGATACATAGGGCATTTTCTCCGTCGTTCGTCGTTTTTATTTTTTGTTCCTAATTTTTTGTCTATCTACGTCTCATCCCTCTCAATCCATGTAAACATTTGACTTTTGTCCTTACAGGGTCAATTTTTTACTGTTACTCCAATATTTGCTTCATTCCATTACATTCCATTCCACAGATATTCTTCCGTTTCCCTTTGAGCCATGAATGAATGAAGAAGGGTTGACGACGACAAGAAGGAGAACGGTTGATCACAAAAAAGTAGATCTGATTTTATGAGGCTTCTTTTAACCTACTTTCTTATTTTATGATTTTGCAGATGTGTAAAATGCGAGAGGGTTCATATTACTTTTTATGCTTAAGTACTACATGCATCTTCCGACTTTCGATATTATTATACTTTCTTTTAAAAAAGGGAAAGTGGCTCAAGAAAAGACAAAAATGGAATGGCTTGTGTTTCTTCTACAGCTCCCTTTCCCTCTCCTCCTCATTTCTACTATTCTCCTTTCCCATGATGATGTTTGAGTCTCTTTCTCCTGTCATTTTAGTAATGGCTTATGACGGCCCTGCATACTAATCTTAAGGATACATGACGGAGAAAATAAGGAACAGAAATCCATGTAGGAACATGGTCATAATGAGCTTATACAAAAACATTATGTGGACACTACACACAAAAAGCTTTTTGGATAGTAAAGAGACTTCACTATAACTGCATAACATAGATTAAAGAAGAGAAAACTTCAAACTTGAAAGAAAGAACATCTTCCTCTCTTTCAACCTAGTAGAATCTTTTTTGGTATGTCTATGTATGTAAAGCGCGAAGAAGCTATTTTGCCTGCCCTTCTGTCTTCTTTATGACCGTTGTCGTTGTCGTCTTGGAAAGAAGAAGAATCCTTAAACCGTACAAAGTTTTCCTTTCGCATTCACTCTTTCGCACAGTTAGTAAAGTAAAAGCCTACAGGTCGACTGAAAGTTGGTAGAAGAAGAGACAGTTTGCTCCTTTTTTAACAATTTGCTGTTGCTTTTGCTGCTGCTCACTCACAAAATATTTTGAACTTCTGGAGTAACCTTGGCGTGTAGTATGGCGTGCTCATCAGGGTCTCTCATC
>JAHZNJ010001664.1:0-11671 GCA_027744475.1 Lepidocyrtus cf. sotoi NNG-2020 | reverse complement strand
ACTGAATAAACAAAGACCACAATCCATCGACAACAGACATCATTTCATTAATATACCATTTTTGTCTTTGCTTGGCTTATTATGTATTTTGAGTTGTTTAGGAAAAAATACAAAGTAGGCAATTTAATAACCTATTTATAAAACACACGTTACAAGAAGACGGCGCGACGACCGATTGGCAAAAAAATATTTTTTTAGCAAACGGAATGTTTTTTCAAAAATCGATTTTCATTTTATTCACTTTACAGAAGCCAGTGTCATTGCAATTATGTATACGTATACAGTAAAGAAGACAATATTATGGAAGTTGTTCATTTGCATACAAATAGGCATTTTGAACCGATTTACACATCGTAAAAATGGACTTGAAAATAAAATGTTCCGTCTCATGCAACGGCAGTTACTATACGTTTACAAACGAATGAATGTTGTTGCTGGTAAACGGAAAATGGATAGTCAAACAGCAATAGGGCAATAGTTTCCAATGGATTTCCAATAGTTGGCTAATTGTACTATCAATTCTACTTAATCATGAGCCAAACTTATTGCAACAAAATCCAACAAAGTAACCTAAAATGTGTGCAACGCGCTTGTTGTAATGAAAATTCATTGGATCTGTCCTGTTCTCCTTTTTTCATACTTTTCCTTGAAATGGAGCTTAAATCAATTTGCAATCAATCAATCATGATGATGCTGACATATATGTTTCAATCCCTTCCCTTAAATTATCAGAAATACGCCATTGACTATCAGATTAAAACAATTTGTGATTTTTTTATTCAGAACAAGTAGCTTTCATTCATTTTCTTAACTTTTGCTTTTATAAAGATTAAAAAAAGTTGTGCCATTGCGTTGAGAGCAGAGACTGAACAAAACAAAACTGAGTAACCGACATGACAATAAAAAGGTTACTATTAACAAAAGGTGTGTACAAACTGTCTAGATTCAAGATGCGTCATCCCCTTGTAGCTGAAATTGCACTCACACATGCAAACAAGCCAGAATAAATATTACATGAGTAATAATAAGTTAGCGTTTAAGTGGCAATACTAATGTTTCAAGATTTTATTGGAAACCGTTAACCTCATCTTCATCTTTCGATTAGACCGACAACAACAATGGGGACAGCTTAAAGCTTACTATTCAAAATATATGTAATACTCTTCTACTTACTGGTTCCAAGAAAATTGTTGTAGAATTGGAAACTGATGATGATAAAATACACAAAGAAAGATGAGTTGCAGTTGTACGTTATTATGAAAGAAAACTTGAACAGAACACAAAGAGACGCTTTATTATTGTTCGAGTATGAAATCTTCTTCATAGTAGTATTTGTGCAAGTATCAAAACGACTCTTGCTGGGCTTGCCAATTTCCAGACTAACAATTTGGTTGAAGAGGTAAAAACGCAAACACTTCATAGTAAGAGAAACAGAAATTCGAAGGAAGACACATGCAACCAGATCCTCTTCCCTCCTTCACTGCCGCCATACGACTCACAACTGAGATCGCAAAACTACTTCGTTTTAAGCTGCTTCCATAACTTCCATCCCATCGCAACGCAATGCTACCATACCGCCATACACCACCCACCCTGTTTCCATTGCAATGTCAGTGCTATTTTAAATTCAGGTTAACTCCTGTTGCTGGTATGTTTCTGTTCACTATGTATTTAGCAGTGATGTACTGAAAAATACATTTATTTGGAGTACATACTTCTATCTTGGTAAAAAAAACAAATAAATATTATGCATAAATATTCATTTCCGCTTTGACATGATGTTGTCTTTTGCAAATATGCCTTTTTTCAAGACAGATTTATTTACTACATTACAAATATCTTGGAGAATAAATGATTGATTCGCACCTTTCTTTTATATTTAAAACTTATGTAAAAAATATTATTTACAAAGAAACGAAATCACTAAAATTGAAGGATTCAGAGACTACAGTCACACAGCAATCACGAAAAGAGAGTATTTTAATGAACAAAGTAGCAAAAGATGTTAAAACAATATAAAGCCATTCATTTATATAATACGCTTTTTAAAGGCTACCAAGTAAGTGAATATTATTGCAGCAGCTACCATAAGTATTTAACAAACCTTTTGAGAACTTAGCTATTGTATTGTGTATGTTACAAAAAATAGGGTGCTGCATACATTAACTCTTAACTCATTTATTTTTTGAGCTTACATAATATATTTATATTTATAATAATAATTTCGTTAATATTGCCGCAGAAAATATAAAAATTTTGTGTCGAAACTTATGAAAGAATATTATTACACTATACAGAACAGATATGAATCGTTCATCTGGTCGAGTGTTGAGTTGAGAAGGAAGATGCCTTGATGAGATTGGTCAAAATTGTAATGATTTTGCTAGGAGGGCAGCTATCGTTTGATTTTCATCACCGTTAAAATTTGCGAGCTCCTTTATAACCTTTAACAGCATTAATAAGACAAACAAATCAGTATGATGGCAATTACAAAAATACTTATAGAATTGAAAAGTTTTACTCTAAATATACTTGTTCTCTGGCGAAACCCATTTTCATAATTTTTTGAATGGTTGCCTCACTAAAGCTGTGCGATGGTGCTGGAGGGCCAGTGTTACTACCACTATTGCTTGCACTTGCTTCTTTTTGTTCTACAAAAAAGGCGACAAAGTGAAATGGCGTTGCAAATTAAAAATCTGATTACAAACAGGATGTGTGTCAGTGTTTTATGCAGAATAAGCGTGTACTTTGAAATTAACGGACACAAAGTTGCAAGGGAATAAGAAAATAGTTTCTGATAGTGATTAATTTAATTCCGAACAAGACGTTTGAGTAATATTGAGTGTATAAATTGAATTTTGTGACAATCTCATGCACTGTGTAAACTACCGTGAATTAATTTTGAGATCATTTTTTTGACTGAGATCAGACTTTCATCCACCCAATAAAATAATTAAAAAATAATTATATTTTTCAGTACAAGTCAATCCTTTCTGGATCTTTTAGACGGACTTGGTGACCCACCTTTGCTTTTCTTTTGTTCACGGACACTCTCTTCAATAGCCCTTGCTAATCCAACGTCTTCTCCACCCATAGATGAAAGTGCCTCTTCGTGCTCCTTCACAGCCTCCGAGCCATTATTTGATAGACGAGCTGATTCTGGTAGTTCAGCCTCTGATAAAAATCTTGTTTCTGTTCCAGTTGTGCCGATTACTAACACATTTCTATTAAGGTCGATTACACACTGAAACCCAAATTATGTATTTGGTTGATTAGTCTTTACAATAAATAATAAATGAATAAATGAGGTGAGGTAAGATTAAATTAAATCGAAATTATTTGAATATTAGCAATTACGCATCTGACAGCCTATAGACAAAATTCATTTTAAATACGTTCACAATTATTAGTTTTTAAAATTTCATTATTGTGTTTACTCTTACCAGAATCAATAAACGCTTTCACGGGATGTCCATTCACTCTACAATCAATGTACAACATTACAACTGTTCCGAAGCTTTCTGGATTGAATTCCATAGCTGCTTCCATATTAGCATCAATATTCTTTTGTCGAATTTCATCTGCAATTAATCTTTGAGCTTCAAGATCGAATTCATCAGCGGTCAATAAACGCTTCTTTAACTTTTCCTTGTCTTCCCTCCTTTTCTGCATCTCCCGAATCATTTTAGCAAATTTATCTTTAAAAAATATAAAAATTTGATTCTTGATTTTNTATCCTTTAAAAATATAAAAATTTGATTCTTGATTTTATTAAGTTAAAAATGCATTAAGAACTACAATTGAATTAGTGTCTGATTACCAAAAATGACAGAACTGAACACATTCAACCAATGACCAAAGAATAATATCTATTAAGCTTGAAGCTTATGTCTATTTATTTACCAAAATTTCCACTGAGAAGTGCTTCAGCCAACTCCGGATTATTCTGTTTCACCAAAGCAAGCTGTTCAGGACTATTTAACAAGACATCACGTATGTAGGCAGGGTCATCCTCGGTAGCACTTCTGGAGCTGGAGTTGGAAGTCCCAGCAGCCTGCTGCTGCCGCGGTGGAGCGGATGAACCTGGTACCTGAATTGCACTAAAATCAAGCATTGGAACTCCAGTATTTCCGGGAGGCACTGCAAAGCCGAATCCTGAGCTCTGATGACTCTGTCGAGCTTGGCCTGGCGCACGGTGGTGCTGGATAATTACCATATCGCCATCTTTAATTCCTAGATCCTATTATTTAACCAAAGAAAGTGGAAAATACGTTTTTAATGTAAAAGTCAAATACTACTCCAATCACAATCACAGACAACAGAGAGTTGCAATTGAATTCAGTCGATACCGGTATACCTTTAACGATTTCTTGTCATCAGTAAGTGGACGGCCTTCTAAGACAATGAGGATTTGCGACGCAGGAATTCCAGATTCCACCTCACAAAATGCCTTGAAATTTTCTAGCTCCAGATCTTCACTGACATCCAAATTAAATATGGCATCACTCGAAGTCGTACTGACCGTTACCTTCATCTTGAATCCTTGTAATAGACAATAGATGCCCGTGCCCGTGATTGTTCCTCTATATCATCAACAATTTTAAACAATTAAATCTCGGCAGAAAATTATATAGAAGACGCTAGAGACGAAGGCAATGGATATAAAATTAGCTCTCTGCACGATAATTTAGAATAACACATTTATTTTACCTGCTTAATTTCTATATCCGTGCTCCGTTTTTGTCACCTAAACATAAAGCTGTAAAGTAATTTGTAACTAAACAACCTTAAAGCATTTATTAAAACTACGCTTCAATATTCTTAACTGACCACTTGTTAAGACAAAAATGTTTATCAGCTGATGCTCATGGTTTGTTTAGTTGATAAGCTTTAATTTGTCAGTCACCTTTTTGCACTAAAGGTTTCACTTACCAATCAAACCACTATGCTGAACAAAAATAGTTCAATCTCAATTGAATAATTAAATGATACTTCGGCAGACGCTTTTGATAAAATTAAAAACGTTCTTTTAAAATGCATCAAACGCAAAAGGGTAATGACACAGCAAAATCACTTTTCTTGTACTACAATAAAAATCTACTTTGTTGTGTACGTATCAATCAACATTGGCGACTGGCGAATTCTTCCTTCAAAAAAGCTCTTCAGCAACATCATCAACTCCGTCTGTCTGTTTTCCCACACGGCCTAGCAAAACTCAATGACTTACCTTTTCCCCAATACATTTCGTCATTCTACACATAAACAGCACACAGCTTACTATTATATTCACTATTATATACCTAGCTTAGTATTCAGTCACACAGATTAAATACAGAGAATGCATTGGAAAGGGTGCAGGTAATGAATTTAATTGCTAATATTGCTATTAATTTAATAATTATAGGTATTGTGCTTATTATTCGATTGCTTGTATTGTAGCGATTTAAATTGATGAGATTAAATGTTTTTATGTGTTTGCTATTTTATGCCGACGAAATGACAAGAGGGATAGGGATATGAATGACTATGACCATTTATACATGACTATGACCATGACCAACACCAACATACACTATTAAAAATTAGGAAAAAATATTTGTTCGAGGAATTTCTGGATCATTATTACGATATTTTGTATGAGGAGCCATTTTAAAGAAAAAAACATAATTTTTAGTTCGTATTTGTGTACGATTGAAAATCCTTTGTTGTGTTGAAATGAAATCCATTTATTTTCAGGAGTAGAAAATGATTTGGGGTAAAGTGAAACAACAATGCAAATTAATTATATTTTCACTTCCATTGACGTTAATTCTGTAATTGTGTAATTATTTTAAATTTTCGAATTAAGCATTCCAGATTTGAACCATGACTTTCACCATAAAACGTTTTAACCAATAAAAAATTGATTTGGAAAGAGTCCGTTTTCTTTTTGGGTACACAGTTAAAGTAGGCACACAGGTATGCTATTTTCCGTAAAAGGGGGTTTTTGCTGATTTCTTTATAATTTTTGTACGACTCGGCTCAACATTAGGTGTTTCCATATATGTTATTCAGAATTATCAGTCTTGAGTCTTAAATTAAGGTACATGAAGTCTTGCGTCGTTTGAATATGTGGTAATAAGTACGAAATAAATTAGATATACCCTAATTGCATTTCTTTCGGTTAGGTTATCGTCAATTCAATACATATTATGATCGGGTGAAGTTTATTAAGTTCGTAACATGTGTCGCGTACATAATCTTAATAAAATTAAATACGTATTTAGGTATAAGTTAAGTAAAATAAACATTCTGAAAGTTTCTGTACACATATTGCTAGAAATAGACTTTTACATCCGAAAATCATAATTTTCAATTTAAATATTTATTACAAGAAAAGTTGCTGAACGAATTTTTTTAATTTTATTAAATAAATGTACCAAATATTGGCACTAAATTTAAGGCTGTAAGCAATTATATAGGCATTTCATTTTTTCACTTTGGTATTTGAATATACATTTTTAAATTAAATAAATAAATTTTACAAAGTAAAATTGTTTTGAACAATGATCAACTAATTTCCTACTAGCTTGAGTTTATTCTATAGAAAATGGTTTAGAATATTTATTTTCATTTCTCTAACTATTCTAAAATTTACTTACTCCTCGTTTTGTAATGGTGGTGGCGGTGGATAAGAAGAATATTTAGATTTACATGGTCGACAGGTTCCCGCCTTCATCAAAGAATATTAATAGCATCATATTAATATTCTTTGCCGCCTTCATTACTAAATTAAATACGATTAAAGTGAAAGGAAGATGATACATCACCTCAGCTTACCTGATTTTAAACGCTATTAACAGGTAATTTAATTAATCACTTAACCGAGTAGTAGGAAGTAGGAACGAGTATAATGAAATTATGGAATATTCTAGCTAACTTAACTTACTATATAGTCATATAGTCGATAAACGCTCATAAATTTAATTTTGCTAGAAGATTTATACATTATTTATATATTATTTATGATTATGATATTTATAATAGTTTTAGGTAGGATAAATTAACTGCATTTAGTTTGGTAATAGAACATTGATGTGGGCGATTATTGCATACTTACATAATTGCAAATATATCTAAGTTTACATAAGAGCAGATTGAGGTGGAAATACTTGCAATAATCTTAATAATCTTTGTTAACTATAATATTTACATTAATTAAGTAATGTAATTCAGTTCTAAAATAAGGCTTGTTAAATATAGGCTATGTGGTTGTACACTAAAATTGTCATTTATGATTTTGGTTTATATAATCTATTTATTCAGAGTCAGAGATTGTGTTTTTTTTCATAGGAAAAGAAAACCTGCACTAGCCCGAGAAAGCTTTCCCAAATTCACGATTCCACGCGCATCAAGTCGATATGTGGGACTAAATCTCATAATAATTAATTTTTTTTATTATTATTAGAAAAAATACGTGTTAAAATCGTAATCGTTGAGGTACACTTGATAATCAATCGCAATAATTATCAGGCAAAACAAGCGTACAACCCGTCAAAATAAACAACAGAGAAAAACCGGTTAAATTTTTAAATTTGAAAGAAGTTCAACAAAGCCATCTGCCCCGTTTAATCAATATGACACAAATCTGTTTAAAATATAATCAATTTTATAAAGGTACTTTTGTATTTTTAAGTATAATATTATTAAGTGATGATGATGATAATGAAAGGTTGGTCCGAAATGGCGAACATACAATTACGGCGAAATTACAGACATTTTACGAAGGTGGGCAAGTCAAAACATGATGTCCCTAAAATAAATTTTCATTTCTTGCAACTTATTTAACTTATTCAAATGTAAACGTGCGTTTAATTGTAAATAATTTATCTCTTTAACTAAACTTGTAATTGTAATTAAATAACAAATTACATCCATAATTAACTAGTAATATGGGAATTCTTATTAGTATAGGAAATTCTTTCGTTTAAATTGAAACAGGTGAAAATAAAAATAGTTCCTTTTTTTATATCGTATTTTTTATATTGTGGCAATAATGCATCCTTTGCCATTTTGTTTTATACCTAATAAGAATTAAAATAAAAATTGCTTTGCAGAAAAATAGTGATTTTTATACACGATCAAAATGAAAAAATAGGACAAATAGAATTTATTTGAGTAATTAAAGCAAGTATCCATTTTCCAAACACTTTTTTGAGATTGAGGCTCATCCATCCACTGCGCTGCTGTTCATGCTGCTTCCAATTTTCGTTCGGGTCATTTCATTCTTGGAAGAACTGTTTCGGAAAATGTATTCAGGCGAGCAAAAAATTATCCTACTTCTGTTTGATTTTCGGCAACACAATCTTTTATCAACATAACCTTGGTTTATTGTTGGTTAGTCTGTAAACAAAAAAGATTTTCTGTTCATCTCATTTATCTAGGATTAAATGTAATCAGTGAATCAAGATTACCTGTACGTTTCTTTTGTTACTACTACTCTTGAGGCTCCGGGTACGTAACTGCATTCGTATTCAATACAATGCAGGGAACTTCCCCACTCTGAATGTTGAGGATCTTGACACTTGTAGAACTTTACTTGGAGGGACACGAGCAACTCCCCTTTGCCACCGATCTGTAAAAATTAATCAAAATTTGTGTTTGTAATTAAGTACTTTGAGATGTTTACATTTTCTATTTTAAAATGGAAAGCAATTTTTCTCAATTCCCCCAAGCTTGTGTAGCTATGCTCAGTTCTATCGACTATATTTTCTTGTTTTAGATGTTTTTAATAAATAATGATAACTAATTATCACTATTGCTGTATAATGCAAAATATAAAATGTGTAAAGTTATAATCTCACTGAAAACTTGTATCAACATAGCATTGCGGGGGAGTAATAATTTTTACAGTTCAGCGATACAGAAGCTGTTCAGTGAAGAAGCTACAGGATCACTTGCAAATAGTAGTAATAGTATTAAGGCCTATTCTTAAAGAAAAAACGTATTTGTGGCTGCGTAGTAGTTTTACGATTGCTCAAATAATGCATAATTTATGCATATACATATGTATGTATAGGGGTGTATTCCAGTAATTAGTACTGAAAGTGAAAGCATATTCAGCTATCACAGTGAGGAAGATGAGAGAAAGTTCCTCATTTTTTGTTAATTTAAATCAAACTTGCAGGAATCTCAGCATGCGTATATAAAAAAAAGCGTAGATGTTAGCTTAGAATCATATAATAAGTTGGTAGTTCTGAAACTAATTATCAGTATAATGGCAGCTCAAGATATTCAACCTTGTGGCACACCGGAAAGGTCTTTGAGAGAGAATTCTCTTCTTTTCCTACTTACTACAATACATTAACATCTTTCCAGATTTGGATCCGTTCTGTTCTACAAAATCCTATACTTACTAGAATACGTTTAGGTATCTGTGGTGGTAGTGGCGAAAATACATAATTTGATTAATGAAAAATTAATGAAGCAGTAATTTTGACAGATGATCGTTAGGCGAAGAGAACGTACGTTTTAGCAAATTATTGTATTTAGGCTTGTAATTTTAATTTTGAGGCGAATATGAGATACTTCTGCTGCTACACAAATTATCTAGCAAATCACGAGAAGTTTTCGGGTGGTTTTATAATATTGAATTTAATTTTGTAAATAACCGTGACTTTATGTACATCTATGCAAAAACAATGTATGATTAATTGAATGTATAGTCCAAAAATAATTTACTACGTTGACTGACTAACGGACGATGAAGGATTTGCAATAAAAAACTATTTCAACTTTATACACATACCTAATCACAATCAGATATTTCAACATGCATACTTTGAGGATTAATCATTTTCTAAAATTCTTGCTGCTTTGGGTCACCCACTCTAATTTATTAATGCACACATCAGCCATTATTAATTTTGTATTATTTTTATTTTATCCGCGATGATGAAAGTTTGCTTTTGACGTTGGATAATTCAGTGCTGTGAACATTCGATAGCATTACTCATACATATTGCGTAACTTTATTATTATTCCTTATCAATAAATAGTAATCAAGAAGGAAGAATTCAATTTTTGCATGTGGTAGTGGCAGCGGTGAATTCACAATGCAAATTTTTATGCTGTTACGGACGGACGTACCGAACAAATATTGACTGTGCACGAATCAAAAGGAAAATAACTTTTTGGTTTATTTTCCTTACTTTCATTAATACTTTCTTCGGCTTTTTGCACTGCAGTAGTATCATATTATATATAATATTTACAATATTCTTAAGGAAAACCATTATTGCTGTTGTGAGGAAGGAATAAGCTCATAAAGTTTATCAAGAAAAAACTGATTTCCCTGCTTGCTTGTATATGTATATATTTTTTAATACTGTACTTTATATCCAAATTATCAAACTTTTTTCTTGGTTTTTTTTTTGTTTTGCTCTTTTCTTTGTAGCTTATACCTTTTAGATTACCTGCGTTTCTTTCTCCTAAAGAAGAATTTTTTTAACTAGAAGACAATCATTTTCGTCTTTCTCTCTGCAAAAGACTTTTCGTCATACAATACAACTTTCATTTTTATGACATATGTAAAAGGTCTGACTGAACTGGAGTAATTCAACCGGTTACCTGCACCAACACCCGCATGAAAGCAATAAAATTCCATATTTTTCCCAACGAACTTTCAGACATGTTAAAAAATGATTTAGAAGAAGGAGAAAACCTTTACTTGCTTGAGAGAGAAACATACAATAAGTGATTAAGATCAGCAATATTAACTGAACTCATACACTGCTGCTGCTACTGCGACTAAGAAAATTGTAACAGCAACTCAAGTTCTATATAGGTATGTAGGTAATATGGGACAAAATTGATGCTCATAGAGAGCGAAAAACTGCAGCAGTAAAACTACTACGAGCTGCTTGCTTGGAGGGAAAGAAAGCCAGTGCGAGTGCATGATGAAATATGTCTCATTTATTTAGGGAAACACACACGGTAATTGGTAGACCTAAGAAGAAAGCTTTTGCTAAGAAAACAAAGGATCTAACTCAACTCAGGTAATAACAATTTACTGTTACTACTGCTATCAGCCCAATGCGATGCAAAAAAAATGGATCAAGCACTTAAACGGAGAACAAAAAGGTGTACTGTGCACTAGTCACTAGCGTTTCTGTTGCTGTTACTTTACTACACGACTTTTACCGTGATTTCTCTAAATTGTGAAGTGAAGGTAGGTAGAGTAGGTAGGTACGTCACATACTCACATAAACAGTTTGTATAAGTAAAAGAGCAAACATCAAGTCGTCTTTGTTCTTTTATTTTTCTGAAGGTATCTTAAGCATTTTGCAAACATTTTAACATCACAACTTATACTATGCTCATTCAAAAAGTAAAACAAAGCCACTAAAAATGAGAGCATGGCTTATTATTATATTGTTCTTTTACTTTCCCCTTCCCTTTCCTTCATTTCAATATTATTCTCTCTCTCTCCCTCTGCATTTATTTATTTTATTTTATATATTTCAGCAAAGTCCTACATTTTTATTAGTACTGCTGGGGAAATATAATGGGTTCTGTTGGCATTATTATATCTTTTTATTTAGTATGCAGACTTTTTTTACTAGTGAATAAACTTACTTGCATGGCAATGGGAATGTCGTGTCGCACGCCGTTCTTCGACACGGGGATATTG
>JAHZNJ010001663.1:0-10149 GCA_027744475.1 Lepidocyrtus cf. sotoi NNG-2020 | reverse complement strand
AAAGTGTTGCTGTAAATAAGGAGGTCATCGACATAAAGAAAAAGTCCTTTATACAAGATGTTATTAAAAATTGCCCTCATAAGCCTTGAAAAAATGGCAGGTGCCGTTTTAAGGCCAAAGGGAAGGCGAGTGTATTCATACTTGTCACCTTCTATGACAAAAGCGGTTTTCTCAATGCTGTCCTCCTCCATCTCTAGTTGATGATAGCCCGAGGCTACATCAGCTAGAGTGAAGTACTTTGCCCCTCTGAGAATCTCAAAGATGTGAGAGATGGAAGGGAGTGGAAATGTGTCGTCTTTAGTGACACTATTCAGCTTTACATATGAAACACAAAGCCTAGGTCGGCCTGGGTCTCCTTTACGTTTAACTAGTACAACAGGAGAGCCCCAGGGTGAGTTAGATCTTCTTATGAGACCTAATTTTTCTAGATTGTCAATCTCCTCTTTGATGAGTTCGCGTTCCTTGAAAGAGTGTCGATAAGGTTTCTGTGAAATTGGGTTTGCATCACCCGTGTCAATAGAAGCTTTCCTATTATTTGGCCAGGGGCCAGAATATTTGCCTATGTCGTTGCGAGAGAAAGAGAAGCAATCACCGTAATCTCTCAACAGAGAACGAAGTTGTTCTTGCTCTTTAGGTGGTAGATTTTTATTGATGTTACATTGAGCAAGTTGAGCGTTTGAGAGATGGCGAGAAGGGGTTTTAGGTACCTTCAGAGCTTTAGACTGTTCGACAACGGAGTAGATTTCATCTACTTCATGTAGGTCGCCTACAACAGTGTTAGAACTGATGTGGATGGGAAATGGGAACGGGTTCAATACATGAAAGAAGTGCAGATGGTCACTAGGTATTATAGCTTCTGGCACGATGATGGGATGTAGATTCAGAAAGTGAGCAGAGGGAGAGAAGTAATAATAAGGCTCACGAAAATCTTTTGTGGGAGCAACTCTGATCGTTGCGTAAGATTCTGGTTGTAAAAATGTGTTTCTTGTGACACAAAGCATTAATTTATGTGGTTGAGGTGGCTCATGAGCGGTTTGCTTGAAGCAAGACCACTCTAGAGTGCTGTTTAAAGCAGCTTTTGCGTCGAAGAAATTGTCATATAAGATGAGCTTATGACGTTGATTATTATGAAATAATGTGAGGCTTTTCGTGCCATATTGGATGTTGGCGTCTAATGACTTTAAAAAATCACAACCTAAGAGGAATGTGTCAATGGTGTTGATTACTAAAAAGGTTTGCTTGATTTCATGATGCCCAAATGAAATAGTGAGGTCAGCAGCCCGCTTAACGTTAAGAAAACCGTTAGCGGTGCTCACATCTTTCGTAGGAATAGAATATGTATGACGAAAAGTAACGGCGTTGGCGGGAGCAACGGATGAGGAAGCCCCTGTATCAATTAAGCATATTGCCGGGTTGGAGTCAATCTGGAGAACGGTGTAAAGTAAGGTATGTGATGAGGAGTGGGAGAAGTCGGATTGGGGTGGAAAAATATTATTAACGGTCAGCGGGACCCCAGATTTGCTGACGTTAATTAGTTTAAAGGGTTATTATTGGGACAGACTTTGTCTATGTGACCGTAACCGTTGCACACGGTGCAAGTAGGGGTGGTATTAGAAGGGTGAGCACGGTTAGGACTATAGTCAGCGCGGCGATGAAATTCCGCGTGACGTGAGCGATTGTTATTATTGCGATTGCGATTTTGGTTATAATTTCCTTGCAAATTGTAACCGTTTGGGTAAAAACCTTGTTGGTTATGGCCTTGTTGATTGTGGTAGTAAGGATGTGGAGACTGGCCAGGATAATTATAATTAGGTTGTCTATCAGATTGATAATCTGATCCATAGCCTCGATGTCCACGAGGGCTATAGCCACGTTGACGGTAGCGATCCCTTGAGGGAGTGCGCTCCCGTTCATAGCTGCGCCTGCGTCTATCGTCGCGTGACGAGCTACGTGAAGAGCGATAAGAAGAAGATGATGCTCGGTGAGTATCTCGTCCGTCTCGCGTCCTAGGCGAGTACGAACGCTGCCGTGCATATTGAGGGCTCCTTGTACGTGACACTCGGTCACCGCGTGAGCCTCTATAAAAACCGTTATCGGTATAAACATAATTGATGGCTTCAGTAGAACCTTTATTTTCCGCCGTAGTCAGTTTGCCTAGAGCCGTCGAGAGGTTCTTAAGTTCCTCTTTAATATTTTTGTATTCCTCATCACGCTCAGAGTCAGAAAATGACACACGACGCGTGATAGGAGGAAGATCTTTGCATTTAGACAGGCGGACTAACAAACTGCGAAACTCGGCAGTTGTCTTAGGATCCTGCACAAAGCAGTGCTGTTGAAGTTCGGGTTTCAAGCCTTTGCGGAGGTGCGAAACTATTTTGGCTTCGCCCATATCTCCGTCATAGCGCTGGATTGCTCTAAGTTTAGCCTCAATGTATTCATGAGGGTTACTATACTGTTCATATTTGATTGCATGCATGTTAGATTCAAGGGTGTCTGGTGATTTGATGATTGGAAATGAGTTTATGAGGCTTTCTCGTAGGGATTCATAAGAAGGAGGTAAGTAAGGGCGTGGAGGAGTATGATCGGTCTGTGTGGCAGTCCAGACACGACTTTCAGCTACTTTATGAAGTTTTGCCCATCCTACAAGAAGTCTCATGTAGGAGTCTAATGCAGTAGCCTGTTAAGTAAAACTGAAGGGTGCGTGCTTTAGTCAAGCTGTCATGCATCTGGTTGGCTTGCGCCCAAGTATCGAATTTTTCGAAAAAGGCGGGAGACTCACCGATCCCTGAATAAGGGACAATCGGAAAATTGAATGCCATGGCCATGCCTGCACGTTGTTGGGGTACAACGGCGATGGAAGAAGTAGATGATGCAGGGGTCAAGGGGGTGTGACGAAATGGGTGATTATTGTTATTGTCGTTATTTCGGTTATTGTTATTGGCGGCGGCAGTTACGGGTGCCGGGACAATGACGGGGTCAGGAAAAGGTAAGGTAGTAGGGCGAGTAGTAGTAGGTTGTAAATTTATGGTAGCTGTGCTAATAGCAGGAGTGGGAAGGAAGGAAGAAGTCGGTACAGTGACCGCGGCGACTGCGTTTGAAGATGGTAAGGTTACAGACCTTGTAGGTACTGGTTGGAGCTGGAGACTTCCAAATTCGTCAACTAAGGACAAGGGAGGGGGTGCTCGTTCGCTTTCTAGTTGCAATGAAGCAAGTTCAGAAGTAAGCGAATTGGCTGTACCAGTGACGGTACCTGGAGGGAGCGCTGCGGCTCCTTCCGAAGGTGAAAACCTAGGAGTCGGCGGAGGTGCGGTTATAATGCGGACCGCAGCGTCAGTTATTTCATCAATGCGTGCTCTTGCTTCTTCTGGAGTGTTTCCAGGTCTGGCAGCGTGTATACGTAAAACTTCTTGATTATAGGCGGCAAGTTGTTGGAAGTATAACGAAGAGGGGTCAGGCTGTTCCTGAGTAGTGCGTTGTAAGCGTGAGGGTCGTTCGTCAAGATCAGTATGTCGTTGGGTTTGTGCTTGTTGCTGTTGAATGTTAAAAAGATCTAAGACCGTGTTATCGTGGTCTGTGATGGACTCCGTGGTGTCAGAGTGTGCAGTAGTAGTTGTGTCAGAGTTACCTGAAGCTATAGGTGCTGACGGGACAAGAGTGTTAGTGGAAGATGCGACTGAGTCTGGGCGGTCGCTATCACTAATGTCTTCGTTTCTACTATTATTGCGACGAGATGATGACGATGATGTAAAATTACGTATGCCACGTACTACAGATCTACCTATAGAGGTGAGTAATCCTGTTTGTCTACTTTGGTCTGAGATGGGTTCTGTGGTTTCGTTGTAAGGTGAAGTAGGTATTTCGTTACTATCAACTATCTCAAAGGGAGTAGGAGGTACTGGAGAAGTGACGTGTGGGACAGGAAGAGAGGGGTACAATGATGAACCAAAACGGGAGGGTTGTAAAAGAGGACGGTTAGTATAGTCGTTAGTGATACTTTGTTGCTGTCGGTTAGTTGGAGGGGAGAAAGGGTCGTTATCGTCGTCAGAATTTGAACTGAGAACTGGACGTGGGGGGCGGTAGGCGGTTAAAGTGGAAGGTACAAAGGGGTTGGAGATCCGGTCGGGTTCAGTGGAAGGAGAAGGGTCAGAGAGTAAAGGGTTATAGTGCAGTGCACTGTCAAGGGGTTGTACAGTAGGTTGGTAGGGGAAATATGCGTAATTAATGTCAGCTAAATATTCTACAGCAGGAGGAAAGGATCGGGGGACAGAGACCGGGAGGGTCTGCTGAGCCTCCGTCTGGAAAGTGTGAGGATTTATTGTGGGAGGTTGAGTGGATGAGGTGGAAAAAGTAGAAGGTGGGTCTACCAATAACGTGGTAGAGTCAGCAGGGGAAGGGAGAAGAGTAGTTGATTGTAAAGTTGAAGCTAAGTCTGTAGAAGAGGATTGCCTATCTCTTTTACGTGGCTGATGTGTGCCAGTATAAGCAAGATCTTGATCTATTGAAGTATCGTTGCGATTACGTACCTCAAATATGCGACGTGGATAATGCTCGTGTAAAGAAGATGGGAAGGTAAATTTTACTTTAGGCTTTGGTGGAGGTAGTGGTGGTCTGGCAGTAAGTATAGGGCGAACAGGAGCAGGTTGCAGTGGATTATGTGCGCCTATCTGTACGCTAGAGTCTACCGTAGAAGGGAGAGCAGAAGCAGCAAAAACTTGATTTGTGGTAGTAGTAGGTACGTTTGATGCACCTAATGATGATGCTGATGCTTGAGTAGAGTTGGGTATTCCGGTCGGTGGTAAAACTAGTGGTTTCGGCTTTGAAGTAGGTACGTTATGTGCACGTAGGCGCCTGCCGAGATTGTGGATAGAGGTCGCAGGCGTGTCAACCTTAATTAACGGGGTCGACTGGGGAACGTGATTTATGCCAGAATGGAACGCGGAATAGTCTGAGGGGTTAGTGTGAAGACGTTCGTCGGGGTTTTGTAAGTTATTATTTAAAGTAATTTGAAGTGTGGTCCTATTGCGTTGTGTGTTATTTAAGTCAGGGTCGGAAGAATTTTCAATTGTATGTTCATCTGGTAGGTTAGTGTTGTTAGGGTCGGACATGGTCCATATTAAAATTTAAAAACTTAATTTGTAAGAGTTAGAAGTAATTAAAGTTTAGAAATGGTAGCCGCGAGTGCGAACTCTAATGTATATACCTACGATACCTATCTAGCATAATAATAAATGAAAAGAAATTGTGGTGGTGAGGAAGAAAAAGTCGTTTTCATGCTTGTTTTTTGCTTCGTACTATGCGCTATTTTTGACAAAAGCAAAAAGTTATGCCTAGGTTTTGCAAAATGCTATGCTTGAAGTTAAGGTCAAGGAATTATTGTCTAGGTCTATAACTTAAGTTAAAATTAGAGTAGTGAAGTCGAAGTTGGGAATTCAGTTAAAAATGATAAAATATATGGACAGTGGAAACGCAATCGTAAAATGAGCGACTTAGACGTAGTTGCAAAGTGTCGAAAACGGGAAAATAACAGAATATTTTGTTTTTAAAAATTAGGAACGTGCCTAAAATTGCAGGATAGTTACCTGGTGCAGGAATGCACCTTGGGCCCCGAGATGTTGGCGAGTCCGACGGAAACTTCGGGTGTCGGAGTAAAATGATGCAGCAGACCGTCTTTGGAACGACGGGAGTAAGAGCTTTCGTCTTGCTTCTTCCTCGGAAATAAAATGACAACTTGAAAACTTGGAAACTTGGAAACTAAAAACTTGGAAGATTCAACTGGAAACTAAAACTTAGAAAACTTCACATAAAAACAGAAGGTTTTCATGCGATCACCAGTTATATTTGTATGGAGGTAATAAAGAGGACTAAGAAGGCAGGAACATGGTTGGATGAAAGGCTGATCTCTTCTGATCTTTAATGTCATTAGTGATTGTCTTTTATACCATTTTTACATGCATGATTATAATTTATAATATAATAGAATAGTGATAGAGTAATTTATAATAATGATAAGGTGTAGATGTTTGTGCGTGTATGTGTGTGGGGCACGTCTGCTTGAATGGTCGCTGAAGCTTTCTGGTGTGGAGCGATATGGCGTTGATTGCCATATCACTGCCTTCTCGATATGTAGATTGTTTCCACACAATCCTAGAATTTAGAGTTAGGTATTTTGGGAATTGGGAAAAGAAAAGGAGATAGTTTGGAGGAAGTCAAGTTTTCGTGTTGTTGTCTTCATTAGCCAAGATTCTGGAATCTCTGGAGGTTAGCGTAGCCGGCTGGAAGTGGAGTCATCGGGATCATTTGTTGTGGTGCGGATAGCATGCTAATTTCTTCTGGTTTTGGCTGACGTGATGGACGTGTGCGAGTGGGGGCACATCCCCTTTCGGTAGAGGAGGTCCACCGACGCTTACAGTAAAAATATAAGATGAGCAGCCAAAGGAAGACCAAGAAGATGTCAATGACTACCAAAGTGATTAGTCCAACGGTAAGATGGTGTGTAATGACGTCTGGACAGGAACCTCGGGTTTTCGGGAGAAGATGGGTAAAGAAAGTGGATGCCAGTGGAAGTGTGCGGTAGTTGATTTGCTGATATCTGATGTAAAGTGACAAGCAAACGATTGTTAGTAGAACAGACCAGATGCAGTCTGCGTATAGGATGTACGTTGAACTCCATTCCTGGAAGTGTTGACCCATCTTGGAGAACTTGAAGTGGCTAAAGTTCATTACAGGGCCTTCAGACATCTTACGTATGTTAAGGGCTTTGATGATGGTGGAGTCTGGAATGGTGCTCCAACGGGAAGGTAGAAGTACATCGATGGTTGGCATCATTGAATCTGAAGAACTTGAACAAACTAAAGGAGGTATGATTGGGGGGGTAGGAGAGGGAAAGGAAATTCTGCAGTTGCAGGGAAGCCGTACAAGATGTGTCCCTGGAGGGTGTGGTCCTTTAAAGTACTGCTCTTTGATGGTTTGGGTATGAGCAGTTTGAGCTGAGCCTTCATAGCAAGTGATGGTTGTCTCTTCCGGGATATTGGTGAGGGAGTATGTGGTTGCATCAAGCTGGATTGTGATGATCTCCGTGGTGGTGGTGTCTCTACATTCAAAGGGACATCTTGTAAGAATATTGGATTGAGTGTCACCTGTTATAAGGGCTTGGGCACACTGAGCAGTGAGGCTCGGTGTGTAACTGTGAGGGGAGTAACGGCATATTTCGTCGTTGAAGTTGCAGGAATGGGCCTGGGCGTGGTTGAGGATTATCGGACGGTGGTCTTCGAAGATGATGGTGAAGTGTTGTAAATGTAAATTGCATATTTGCTTGTGTAATAGAAAAGGGAGGGCAATGCCCTGAAATAAACGGAAAGACGAAGATTTGGATTTAATAGGTATATCTAGGATCATATTAATTTGATTATTAAAGGTATTTATTTTACAGGTAGTTAATTCCAAGCGATAATAAGGGGAAATATTGTCGGTTGGAATTACTAAGTCCAAATCCCGAGCATAGAGCTTGGGTTGGAGTACCTTGAGTTCCCTGATCAACTGCTCAGTGGAAATCAAGGCGAGCGGTAATCGTTTTGCTTTACAATCGATAAGAATATTGGAATACGTTAGCAAATCTGCTAACTGATTTTGGTTTTGAATTATATTAGCTAAGAAGAGTTGATCACGGAGCTCCCCAAAAACAAGGGAGTTTAAAGCGTAGCGGGTATGGTTTTCATAAGATGTAGTATAGGCTGTTAGATTTGCAGCCAGTCGATTGATGTAATCTGTGATATTATGCGCGAATACGTGTTCGGCTTGTATCTGCTGAATTAAACCATCTTCTACATGTAAAATACCTGTCGTTAAAAAAATTGTAGGCTCTCAGGCCGGCGTAGGCACCGAGAGCGCCTAAAATGATTGCTTGGCGACGATCGCGCGTGGGGGTGACTTGGACTGTTGCGGTACTAGCCGTTTCAAAAGTGGGAGTGTCAAAAGGGGGTAAAAGGTTATTTCCGGTGAAAAAGGTTTGTAAAAGTTGAATGCGTTTGGTAAACGAATGAAGATTATTAATAAGTTTGTCGGAAATCATACAGGGTAAGTGGTGGACACTAGATTCCTTATAGCAGTACTTTGTATGGACGTCGTGGAAGAACCCAGAGGGTTTAAGAAAGGAAAAGGTATGAGTAAAAAGGAGAGGGGTTGTCTCAGAAAAGATAATGGGTTGGATAACAGGTGCATTAAGATGCAAACCTGAGGTTAAGTAAATTTTGGAATTGGTCAAGTTAAGAACTTGAGAGTGCGCAAGGAGTGCACTCATGCTGAAAAGAAAAAGGATTAGCATAGTCAAGAATAAAATAAGTTTTGTAATTGATACTTATCAGGATGGATTGAAATCTTGTTGATAATGTCTGCCTGATCGGGTTTGAGCTCTGTTGGAAGAATTGTTCGAGAAGCCTGGAGGTGGCGTGTGTTGTCGTCGTCGACGCTGACGAGTGACTGATGCCGTGATATTGGTGGGAGGCTCATTATAAGCCAAAGGAGGCTGAGGTGGAGCCACGACAGGTTGCACAATTGAGTTATCAGTTGGCTCAGAATCAGGTGGAAATGTGTAAGCAATTTCATCAGAGGTTGGAGTTGTGTGCTCATTATTTGAAGAGAGAGTTGTATGAGGGTGACGACTTGAAGGAGTTGTTTCGTCATCGCTATTGCTAGGAGTTGTGTCAGCAGTGGTGGAGGTTGGAATCGTTTCATCATCACTGTCAGAGACGGTGGATGGAGGTATGTATTGCAAGTGAGCTGGTCTCTCTTCAAAAGGGAGCAGACGCGCTGCGTGCGCCCTAATTATTTTTTCAGGATTGGCGTCAGATCTCAAAATAAAAGTATGATTATTAGCTTTTTTGATGACCGTATAAGGTCCTATGCGCCTTGGAGAGAGTTTGCGGCTGGCGTCAGGTAGAGCAAGGTTGGGAAAATCTACAAAAACTTTCATATTAGCATGAATGTCATAATTTCTTTTATGGGTGTTATATCGTGACGTGAGGCGATCTTGATGTTGCATTGTCAGCATTGCAGCATGATATCGTGCTGATTCAAGAGAAGAAAGATTTGAATCATGAGAGTTGAGTAATGGATCTTGTGCCAATTCTGGCATGAGTGGTTCTCTGCCATGAACCAAATAGAAAGGAGTGAAACCGGTTATGGAATGAACACTGGAGTTAATTCCCATTGTAGCTCCTGGCAAGGCTTTAGCCCAATCTTTATTGTTAGGTTTGCAATATGGAGCAATGGCTTGTTGAAGAGTGCCGTTAACTCTTTCAACGGGGCTGTTGCCGGTGTGAGAATAGGGACTGACAAAATTGGGAGTTACTTGATATGTCTTAAGGAGTTCTCTGATGATTTCAGATGTGTTGCAACTTTGATTGTCCATCACAATAGTTTTGGGACAACCATGAATGTAAAATATGTGATTAATTAAAAATTCAGCCAGATGTGCTGCTGTGGTTGTTGTGGTAGATTTTGTTACAACATATCTTGTAGAGTTGTCGATGGCCACCATAATAAATTTGTGTTGACCAGGCCAAGAAGCTGGCAAGGGCCCAACGAAGTCGAAATATATCGTTTCGAAGGGCTGGCAAATGGGATGGGGTATGTATTTGCCAAATTTGGGTAGCCTCTGCACCTTGAATTTGGCACATTGAGGACAAGTTTTGACATATTTAGTGACATCCTCGCGCATGCGATGCCAGTAATAATAAGTTGTTATTTTGGAAAGTGTTCTAACCATGCCATTATGTATGCCTGTTGGAGTGTCGTGGTGATCCTTCAAGAGGCGAGGTATTTCACATGAAGGGACGACAACTCGGTAACGATTGAGTTTTCGAAGATAAAGAATGCCATTGATGATTACAAATTCTGTGCCTCGTTTTTGGTGAGAGTAATGAACAGGTTCTACCGCTGCGTCGCGATAGAGAGTGCGTAACTCAAGTGAGTCACGTTGTTTTTCTGCCCATTGGCGACGAAAATCTACATCTTTAAATGCCATAAGGCTAGCATGCATGTTGTTGCGTATTTCTTCGATTGTGGTGTTACCTTCTCTGGTTACATTTTGGTTGGCTAATTGCACAAGGCGAGAGAGGCAATCAGCAGGATGCTTGGTGCCTTTAATATATT
>JAHZNJ010001662.1:0-30978 GCA_027744475.1 Lepidocyrtus cf. sotoi NNG-2020 | reverse complement strand
ATATGACATTTCAAGTTGATGTCAAACAACTTCTAGAGTCATGATTCGTCCACATCTCATACCTCCGTAAAATATGCCTTCAAACAAAAAAGATGACATGTCATAAAAATCCGCCGTCTAATTATTACACATACGTATACATACGCAGCGCAGCCAAATTGTTTTCTGTGAATGAAACAATCCTGCCCTTTCGTATTATAACTTCGGCTGCAGCAGAGATAATAAATTTTGGCAGATGCAATTTTGTAAATTCGGACTGACAGAATTTTTTTTGCATTAGTAGAGAAGAGAAAAAGAAATGAATTAAATTGGATTAAAAAAAGTAAGGGAATTTGCTATCTTCTTGCTTAAATAAAACTTTAAAACTTTAACTTTGTACAGTTGTAATCAAACAAAATCAGCAGAACTATTAGACGAGAGCATTTTAGCAAAGTTCCCAAACTTTTCCGGCTTATTAGGCTTTATCTATTATTACACATCCATCTGTAAATTTAACAACTGACTTGCTTATTCAGCTAATTTTTTTAGTTCCTCCAAAAATATATTTAAACAGGAATTGTAAAACGCAGCGCAGAGCTAAGGCAATGAATGCTTCACTTGTTCTCTCTCTGCAGTAACAACAATGCATGATTATATGGTGAGAAAGTTCATAAATGACAAGGGGAAATACACAGCTTGATTTCTTTCTTGTGAAGAAAGAATAAATAAAAACAGTCGTCATTTTTTTGCTTTTCTGTTTCCTTCTTCTTCTGAGAAAAAACTCACATTTCCTATTTTCTTTTATTTGCAACTGTCTCAAGAAAAAAATGCAATGAATGGGTAAAAAACCGGCTTCATATACATTACCATCATCATCATAGTCAACAGTTCTTCGAATTGAGATAGAATAAAGAGAGAATATAAGAGAGAAGAAAACAATGCCGAAAAATAAAATAAAAAAAAGATCCCCCGAAAAAAAAAGAACTACAAAGCGTGTCAAAATATATACGATACATACATGCCAGAGGATTCTAAAATGCTAGAGCTCCCAACCCAACAACAACATCAGCAACAGTAACTACAGCAGCACCCCCACAACTACGATTTTGCTGCTGTTTCTCTCTCTATATATTCTATGGCAATAAAACTGGAAGTAAGTAAGCTGACGACGATGATGATGCTCGTAAAAGCAGCAATGCAGCAATTCTTAAAGTGATGCCTATTCATCGTCGTAGTAGTCATCGTCATCAACATCATCATCATCATATCATAATACCGCTTTCTCCTTTCCGCTTTCCCCTTCTTTCTCTCTCAATTTCTTCTCTTCTGATAACCAACTAAACGTACAACAACAACAGAACAACCACGAAGACCGTTATCATTTCTGCACTATCGATGATGCCGTACCACTTGTTTGTACATATTATCTGGAACACGTAAATAGTAGCTAGCTAGTGAAATAAAAACTCACTACTGGATTTTTAATGGAAACTATTCTCTTTCTCTGGAAAAATATTTACAGTTGTTGGCATATATACAGAAAAGGAAAGCTGTGTAGAAATATAAGGGGTTGGTCACACAAGTCTCCATAAAACTATGATGATGTTGATTTTGCTGAAGATGATTTCTCTAAAACAGCGTGAAAATCACTGTCAAAATATAAGAATAATATTCATTCACCCATTCAATGTAACGCAAAAGACGAAGAAAAAGAAAAAGAGGGCAATGACGTTTGAAATGATTTGAAGAAATCCAGAGAAATGCTGCCGTATAAAAAGTACTCATTTAACTTTAGAATGTCGAATGTCATTTCATTCGAGAGAGAGAGAGAGAGAGAGAGAGAGAGACGGATTTTTTTCAAGGAAAGTAGACAAAGTTGAAAATTCTATACGATACACACCTACTTGGATGTTTTTATATGGCTGCTGCAGCAGTGATAAAGGACATTTCGAATATAATAGAAAACGGACTATTGATGTAATTTTGTGTAGGACGGACGAGTGAGTAGCAGTAATAATGGAGTGTAATGATTCCATATTATGAGCTATTTTTAGTTTGAAGAGGAAAGTAGAATTCTGAGAATAGTTGGTGGTATGGGTATGTATAATGTAGCAACATTAGTAGCAACATTTCAGTAGTAAAAAAAGCAAAGGACGTGACTAGAGTTTTATTATGAAAAATAAAAAAAATGTTTCGTTCAACTTACCTTCATTTTTAGGTGGTGGAGGTTTCCTTGTTGCCCAATTGGTTCGGATGCTACGGTTTCCTAGCCATTGACCATTCATTGCTGATATAGCGGCTTCAGCCTCCTATTTATTCCAAGAAGAAGAAGAAGAAGAAAAAAACAAAATTGCACAACAACGGACAGACATTTTCATGGCAGGTTTACAATACCTGTTGTACTGTACATATTCTATACTTTGAAGGTTTCGGCAAAAGAATTTCTTGACCAGAGCTGAGTTATGTTTTCATATAGGTATATATCTATATATATTTATCAATATTATGTATAACTTTACGTAAGTTAAGATTTAAGGTAAGATTTGTATAAAGTGAGTAAAAGTTTTTAGAAAATCCTGAGTAAAATGGAAGTGACTGAAAAGATGATGACTGATTGAAATGAGTAAAATTCATTATTAAATGCATAATAAGAGTAAAGAATGGTTATTAGAAAAATAGATGGATAGATACATAGTAAAAATTAATAATAAAATAGAGAGAGATAGAGTAAAAGTAGAAAAATTCAAGAGGTTGGAGAGAGAGAGATAAATAGAAAAAAGAGAGAGACTAGAACTAAAATGTTTTCTTAAAAAGTAATTATAATTATAATTATTGCTATGATTATATTAAAATTATTTAAATAGGATTAATAAGAAAACGAATTTTACAAAACGAAACTTACCGATTTTTTGACAAAAGAAACGAATCCATATCCCTTGGATTTAAGGGTTTGTGGATCTCTAACCACCCGACAGTCTCTGCAATAAATCAATGCAAGAAACACTGAATAAATAATAAGAAACCCAAAAAAAAATAATAAACTAACCGAAAATAAAAAACAACAACAACGAAAAACCAAAAAATCCGACAAACTTAATTTCCAGACCGACATCATCATCGCCACCTTCTTACCATTCCACTTCCTTTCTTCAGTAAACAACAAACAACAACAACGCTAATAAATACTTAAGACGTATAAAACAAAAAACCAAAAAAAACAGAACAAAAAAGCAGAGAGAGAGAGCGACAGGATGATGGTTTTGGTTACTTTTTACAAATGGTAAAATGCGTTACAGTAATAATAATAATAATAATAACAATAATAAACATATAGACCTGGTTAGACAGAGAGCGAGAGAGCAGCAGACAAGAGAGGGCAAAGTGCATTACACAAACTGTTTTCCCTGTACTCACAAACACATCTCAATTCAATTCCTCTTCTCTTTTTTCTCGCAGCAGCAGCAGCGCAGCGCTATTTTCTTTGAGGTATAAGAGAACAATACTAACAACATAACACCTTCCTAACTTTATGCACTTTACTTACTCTCGGAGAGTAAGTGGACTACCTACTACCTACCAACACGAAATGGAAAGCGACAGGGGAGAAGAGAAGCCACCACCTTTAGCAAGATCTCAGTTTCAATTTATTTATTACTTTTTTCCCTTTGTTTTCTCCAAGTGATGATGATGCCGATGCTATATTGCAAGTATGGACTGTGGCAGTGCGGTGTTTTTTTTTGCTTCCATTTTTAAACAGCTGTCTACTTTTTCCGAAAAAAAGTCTCAGTATACTCCGAAGAAGAAAAACTATCATCACCACACCACCACCACCACCACTACCACTTTTACTTTACTTCTGTTTTAGCAACTTCATTGATGTAAATCTTGATGGCTACTACCTTTTTTATTTATTAGAAGAAATTTGTTTGCTGCTGCTGTTTTGGTTTCAAGACAAGAAAATGAACTCATCTAAAAACATTCAAAAAGGGGAAACGACGAAGCACACACACACACAGTCAACACTCAGCATCTATTACAGAAAAAGAAACAAAACAAAAAAAACAACGGTAGCGGAAGAAACATTTGAAAACCCTCTTCTATTTTACTTGTTTTTATTCCATCTCATTCAACTCACACACATCAACATCAACACAAACGAAATAAAAAAAAAGAATACATTGCACTTTGCTTGGAACAAAAAAGGAAAAAAAATGTGCAACCACGAATAAAAAACGAAACGCTGGAGGAGAATAAAAAGTAAAAGTTGAAGTTGAGTTTTAGTAATAATGTCACCAGAAGGAAGTAAAAGAAAAGGGCAACAACAATAACAACAACCGCAACCCTAATACATTTCTAATAAGTACATTTACAAAATGCTCTTCTCAGCTAACAATAAGTCTATTCCAACAACGTACACGGTATAAATTTATTTGCTAGAATTTTTCTTTCTCGTAGAAGACGACAGAACAACATTTTACGTAAAAGCGTTGAGGCAAAATAAAATTTTGGGCAATTTTTTTTCTTCTTACTTTTGCTAATGGAAGTGAACGCTTGGTTTACAGTAATACACTTGGGTTGTTAAAAAGAGTAAAAAGAAAAAGAAATAACTGTGCTATGTGATCAAAGGGACGGTTAATCAGAAAGGAAAATTCAAAGATTCATTACGTTACGTTGTGTTGTTGGTTGAAGTAAAACTTGAAACAAATTTTGAGTTGAGTTGCGACTTGCGACGCGACTATGTTTCTTTTTTTCTTTTTATTCTAGTAAAAAAAGGAGAACAACTTCAAAACTTCAAACTTCAACCTGTAGGATTTTCCATGAAGACGGGGAAGAGGTTGAGTTCAGTTCAATGCAATTAATTAGAAGCAGCAGCGGCAGCAGAGGAGGTAGCAGTGGGAAAAGTATGAACATATAAATAAATATCGGATGAAATTTCAAATATGCAAACATACTTTTACAATTTGACATGACGATGCTATGAATAGAGAAGAGGGTAATGTAATGCACAGCAAAAAAAGTATACTTATAAAGGAATGTAATGGGAATAAGAGAGCCGTGAAAAGTTCAACTTCGATGTTGGTGGTGATGATGAAGACGAAGAAGAAGGAGAAAGAAACTTACCCTCTCTTCTTCTCGCGCGCAGATGTTGAAGGGTGAAATTTTCTGCCTTTGCCTTGCCATTATCATAATAGGAAAGCTTTTAACCCTTAAAAGAAAAGAGAGGGAAGCAAGCCCAGGATTTGCAAGTTGCAACATAGCAAACAAAATTTTTCCTATTTATTTTATTAAAATGGGGAAAACCTCTGTGAAAAATCATCCTTTTTATCTAGAACAACAGCAACAGCAGCAGTAGTAACAGCAACAGCAACTTTAAGCTTGAATTTGTGTTTTTTGTTGCAGTTATTCAACAACTCTTCACGACAACAACATCAATGATTGTTGAAATATCAAAATGTGTTTTTGGAAGATGAAGCAAGAAGAAGAAGTTAAAGTTGAAGGAGTAAACGAAGAGCATAGTATAGTTTTTAATCTGGAAGTTTAAGTATCATGTGAGCTATAAAAACATGTGCAGTTAGAGTTTTTCGTCTTCTCCTTTTTTTATTCTTTCTGATAAAACGGTGAATATGAAAATATATGCGGAAATGCTAGAATAATAAATGGCTCTGGTGGTGCATTATAAAGGGAGACTCTCAGCTCATGTTCTCATTTTATGGACGGAAACCGGATGGATGAATGCCTCTTCGTTTCCCTCTTCTTTTTCTTCTTCTTCGTACTCTCTACTCTGCTCTTACTTCCACTACCGCCAAGGAAAAAAAGAAAATATTTTATAAAGATTTGAAAATCCATTGTATTTAAGGTAAAAGAGTAACAGAGAAGAAGAATAAAAAGAGAGTAAAAAGTCTTAAATTACATAGAACAATAGAGAGTACGCAGACACATACACACTCCCATTTAATATCTCTTTCATTTGGATTGTCTGAAGCAATGTAGATGTAGATATTTTCTCCTTCCTCAAAGTTTTCTACTCTGTTCCTCTTTAAACTTACTACATCACCATTTATATGATATCATGGTAAGATGCCTACTACTAAAAAGAATATTCATTCTACTTCCTTTATTCTCATGAGAATTGTTTTGTAACTTTTTTGCTAATTGGTCTCTCAGAACAGCTAGAAAGTTGCTACAATAATAATAATATATATACGCAGCAGCACAAGCAGCAGTAGACACAGAGAAAGAAGAAAGAGAAAAATATTCATAGTGGAATTTTCTAACGCAAAAAACAAGAAAAGAGCAGCAGCAACAGCAGCAGCGGCGGCGGCAGAATTTAGATTATCACTGTCTAAAACAGAGAGGAACTCTTTTTTGGAGAGAGGATCTCATAAAAAGACTTTCTACTTATTTTGTAGCTTTCTAAATGTCAAGATAAAAGAAAACATTGGCATCAAAGGTAAAGGAAAACATTTTACGAAAAAAATGGAAGAATGTAACATTCAAAGAGAGAAAGAGAGAAGGAACAACATTTTGAGGAAAAGCTTTTGTTGCTAAACACAAACGCTTATTTTTGCTTGATTCTTTCTCTCTTTTATTTTCTCTCCCTCTCTAAAGTAAATGACGTGACGCCTCTTGTTTGATCTTTTATTCTTCATTAGAAGCTATCTCACTCTAACTGCCTGTCTACTGCAAAAGAATAAAACGCTTTACATAAAAAACCTTCTGCTTGTTGTTGTGTTGCTCCTTTTTTGAGCGATTTAGTAACTACATATTATAAATTAGGTAGTAGTTGTTCTTGATGAACAAACTCTCTCTCTCTTTCTCTCTCTTTTACACGTTTGTTCATGTTTTTAGCATGAAATGTCTTTGTTTGTTTCATCTCTCTGTTCTTTCATCTTTAACTAAAAACAAGGAAAATTAAAAGAGAGAGAAAAAGATGGAATGCCGGATTTAATTTTCTCTTTGATGTTAAAAATTAGGATGATATGTATACGGTAAATCGCATAGATTAAGATGTGATAATAATGAACTGACGTAATAAGAATATTTGACTTTTTAATTTTTAATAAACTCCTCTCTGGCGAGCTGCTTTTTTTATTAGGCTTTTTAGTCTCCCTTTAATACTTTGCTCTGCTGTTTCCTTTGAAATTATAAAGGAATAATAATAATATGATAGCGAAGGGAATTAGTGGAGTAAAATGTGAGGCATTATAACAGCTTATTAAGATTATTCTTTGAGCGGAGGTAACAACACACACGGCTGCTTGTTTATTGCCGCCGCTACCTTTTCCCTGATCATCATCATCATCATCACGAGTATTTTCTATTCCTTCCCCACAAAGCAGCAGCACCAGAGAGCCATGTCAGCGTCGCATTAACAACATTTCCGAAAATAAACTAAATTTGGGTTAAACGCGACAAGCCTCATACTATTACCTTGCCACTGCCACCACTACTGTTGCTACTGTGCTGTTGTGTGTGTTTGTAAGTTTCTGAGAGCGAGAGAGACTCAAATGATATAAACCACTACCGGTGTGAAAACCTCTCCGGAACGGGGAAGCTGACAAGGGAAAAATTGAATTAATTTTTTAAAGGTAAAAATTTAGAGCAATGAGAAACAAACAGTGATAATAACTACGTAGCTTTAGTAGTAGTAGTAGTAGTAGTATAGATAAAGATGCGATGTGAGTTTGTTTCCTTCTTTCTCTGTTCTCTCTCACAGTTCTTTGCCCGTGATGTCCTCCCAAAGGATGATTATTCCATCTAAAAAGCCAGAAATATTTCCTTTCTATCTATTCATTTCCTTCCTGTGAGCATAATCAGAAACATCGTAGTGATGATGATGACGACGATCATAGTGGAAATGGAAATGGAATTCGAAGAAGAGGAATATGATTATCCACGGCAGTGGCAATGTTGTTCCCATTTGGGACTAAACTAAAATTCTAACTAAAACGGAAGGAGGAAAATATTATGTACATGCATGCATGCATGGACGGGGCTTCGAAGAGTAGACGCCACACTACTACTTCCACCACCACCATCAACTACATTATTCTTAATCATTCTCTATAATGCTTGCTGTCCGTAATAATGCAAAATTAATAAAGTAATGGGGTTGCTCATCATAATCATCGTCTAGGTAGCATACAGAAGCAGCAGCAGCATACAAAGGTTATATTGGAATAACGTCATTATTATTATTATTATCATAAGCTAACACTTTACTTTCACAGTGTTCGAAAAAGGCAACGCCCAAAAACACAGAAACGAAACGAAACTTCGCCATGGAATCCTAAAATGCCTTCGAAAACGCATTTCATCGTATTAATTGGAGTGTTATTTCGACTGTCTCACATGTATGATGATGATGACATGTTGATGACAGCAGCGGCAGTAGCGGCATACCGATATAAACGAAGCCTTTTAATGTTGCTGCGTTGCAGGAAAAAATGTTTAATTCTTTTCTTTAATATTTACTAAAGTATTCACATTCACAAGGTACATAGCACCACCGCCACCGACAAATTAAGAGTAGAAGTTTTTTTTCCTGACATGATATGATAATAAGTCCAATCATATGAATATGAGACAAAGCTATTTAACTAATTGTCCGTGACAAGACGAAAGGCATGCTGCATAATAATGTCGTAGTGTGTTTGTATTAATTTTTATGTGGGCATTGTAGTATCCATGCGACAAATTCCTCAAGAAAAAAAATAATATGAACCGAAATGTGTTTGTGAGCATTTGTCGAGCTTTGTTATTGCTTCCGTGTTACTTTACATTTATTTATATTATTTGTTTTTCTATTGTGGGTTAAGTTAAAAAAGCTACTGCATTTTACCTATTGTATTATATTACTTAAAATGAAAATCTTTATAATTGGTACACTAGATAATTAAATATGATAGAATGAATAGATAAAACGAAATCCATTTAGGTTGTACGTTTTGGACGTATGGGGCAATTTACTTCCTTTCTTTCCTCAAAGAAGAAGAAGAATAAAAAATAGGCGGAAAAGCTCTAAGAATAAGAAAACCGGAAAAAAGAAGTGCAAAAAAGAAAGAAGGAAAAAAGACGATAAATAAATAGACGGAATAATGCACACAGCCTGTGTTTTTTTAAAAACATGATCCGTGTCCCTTGTCAATTGCTTTCTTCCTTTTAAGATCAAATAATATACACAAAGGTTGGCTTTCTATTCTTTCATTCGTTTGATGTTTTGATCTATTGTATAGACAATGGCTTCCTTCCACTGAACTTAAGTGGCCAGACCAAAAAGCAGAAAAGAAAAGGAAAATGGTTCATTTCTTCTGGAAATTTTTCTTCTTTTTCTTCTTCTTTCCTTTTGTTATTCCACATTAAGGGGAAAGTAAACTGGACATTGAATGGACGAGAGTGAGCGTTGTAGCTGAAGTATTTAGTAAGTAGCATTATAATAATATGGAAACGTGCACAAAGCTTTACTCATGTCGGTACACACTTTTGTCTTTTTTTTCACTGACACAATCTGACTGACTGGGACTTGGCTAGAAAACTAGTAAAAGGTTAGTAGTAGTAATTCCGTTTGTTTTTTTCGCTCCATGCGTATACAATGCTTACCATACTGTACTAATAATATATCGCTTGATGATTTATTACAAGAACAAGAATAAAAGAAGAAGGAGAGTAGAGAAAAAGCGGCGAATAAATTCTTTCTTTCTTTTTTTTTCTTTCTTCAAAGCATTATTTCATTAGAGAAGAAAACGACTTGTAAAGGAGACATAAGTAAGCGTCAAGGAGAATCAAACAAAAATTATAGCGATTATAGCGACATGCAGCATCACAAAATACACAGCAGCAACGGCAGCGAAAGAGATCACGAAACAAATTGAAGAATACAAACATTTAATGAATGAATGATAGAATGAATGAATAAACGAATGAATATATAATTTGCAAAAAAACTAATTATCAAATTGGTTACTTGTCAACTGAAGAATTACAACTGTGATTTAGGACTACTTACGAGATCTCTCCGAAGGGGGTGAAAGCATCCTTCAATGCCTGGGTTTCGATCTCTGGACTTAGATCTCCAACGAATATATGATAATGCTCTGAAAACAAACAAAAAAACAACAACAAAAAATTATTAATTTACCTAAAATAATAATTATGTATTGTGAGAATTCCACTATTTAAATTACATTCGTGTAGACTTCCGGCAAGAATTTTTTTTATGTATGAATTCATTGATGAGTAATATGTTTCTATGTAGCGTAATTGTGGGGAATCTGAGAATGGGAAATAGCTACTTTTCCGTACTTATAACTTGCCACTTCTTTAGACGAAAAGTCTTCCAACATTTTATTCCAGAATTCCAGAAGCAAAGCTTATTTTTATTTTTTTGTTTTTTCTTTACTTCTTGGCATTGACAAAAGAAAGAAGTGAAGAAACAAAACGCAATAACAATATTTCTAGCAAATATTGCAAAAGCAAAGAAATCTTAAAGTCTAAAAAAGTGTTTTTGTGTGTGTGTGTTTGTTATCCAATGGAGCAAGCTCATTTACAATATTTTATATTTGCGTCATAGCGAGAAAATTATTGCTAATAACGAGTAAAAAAGGCAGGCAGACAGAAAAAAACATTTTCCCCAACAAAGTCAGTCTGTTATTTCATAAGAGCATTTATATGATATATATAAGCAGATCTGTATATATAGTCAGTACTTATGATGTGCTAAGTGATGCCAAAAACTTTTCCTCCCTTTCCTTATTTTTGGCATCCGCCCCAGTACGGACAAGCAAGCAGAATTCAGAATAGTATATATTGTTATACGTCCTCCTCCTCCTTCTTCTTCTTCGTATCATCATCATTTTTATAGCCATCACGGACGACTCCTTCGAAAGAAAAATTCTTCTTTCTCTGTCTCTCGTTTAGTAGACAACAACAGCAACAACAACAAAACAACACAACAACAGCCGCAACAACAAACAAACCAAAAAAAGAAGATGAAAAAGAAGAAGAACATCAGAGAGCAACAAAAGCCATAACAGTGAAAGTCGTCTCCCTTCCAAATGAAGGGAAGAGAAATTTATCCTGGAGAAATAAACGGAGGACTCTTCTACCATCCACCACTATTGCTATTACTACGACTGCCATCATATATGATCACTATGCCTGTGTTTATTGTTGTAAAGAAGAGAGAGAGAAGGAGAGTTTTTCAGCTTTCTTCTCCAGAAGCCAGCAGCAACATTATCTTCCCCTCTTCAGTATAATAATGTCGATGTATTTATGCACTCCCCCTGGAAATGACTGGAACAGCTGCATTCCATTTTTCTGGTACATATATCCACTACTACTGTTACCACCACCACCACACTACCACTATCAATATCGTCAGCAGTCAGTAGTCAGCACAGCATCATCATCATGATGATCATCACCTTCTACTTCTATATCCCTTCAATAACCAAAACAACGAGACGAACATGACCAAATAAACTAACCACCACCACAATAGCATCCCAACCGCCGTCCCCACCACCACCACCATTATTGCAGAAACAGAAAGAGTGTCCAAAGTCATCTCATAAAGAGGATAGAAAAAGTGGAGCTATTTTTCTGCATAGCCTTCCATTAATGTCTAGGAGGAAAATTCTTCTCTCTTCTTCTCTTCCTCTCCAAAAGTCAAATCAAGTGAAGACAAAATAGATGTGAAGAGAAGAGAGGAGAAAGAAGGGTGGTCGTCGTATCTGCTGCTGCTACAACTATTACTTATTCAGTAAAAAGGTTTATATTTTCTTCTTCTCCTTCGTTTTTGTTTTCTTGGAACCTAGCCGACCACCCGATGGAGGTAGCAGCCATCCAGAAAAAAAGGAGAATGAAAGTACCGCCGCCACTACCACCACCATGAATGCTGCCTTCCCGAAGACATTAGCACATTCAAATTTGAAATACGATCATCCTATTCTTCTTCTTTTTCCCGAAGAAAAAGAGAAAGAGAGCAAAAGATGAACACTCCTATTTTATAGCTGAAAAACTGCATAAAAGAACGAAGAAAAAGAAGATAGACGATGAAAACATAAAAAGCCAAAAGAGGAAAATGTCTTCTCTTTTTTATATAAAAAAAACTATCCAACTATCTTTTCCCTTTCTTTTCTCTTCTTACAGAACAGAGAAGAGAAAAAACCAACAAGGAGCAATCTTTTACTGCGCTAGTTATATATATTATGCCCTTCTCTTTAGTAGAGGGAAGAAACAAGAAAAGAGAGGCTTCCCATTATTGCCCATGTTCACCACGTTCCAAAAATATTTTCCAGTGCACACGTACGTATTCACACAGATTATTATTAGCATTATATATTGGGAAAATATCTACTGAGAACCAGTTACATTCTTTTTTTATGCTGTGCATGTGAACTGCATACATATGTACGCGTCAAGCTTCCACACACACACACACTCCAACGATTTTTTTATGATTTTTTTTCTTCTCTCTTTTTTTCCTTGCATTTATTATCGACAGTTATTCCGGTGGTGGTGATGTAGTACTACTACAGATATATGTATTATGTATTAGTCAAGTGGCGATAAAAAGGTCGTCCCCATCATGAACAAACCAGCTGGCAACATCATCATCATCATCATAACAGCAGCAGCAGAGACCAAAGAAGAAGGGAAAGTCAAGTAGTTTTTTCGAGTGCAGACTTTTACACTTGATAATCATGTGACACTTATGCTGTGGTGGGGGCTCAGTTAGAAGTTTTCTCTTTTGTCGCTAAATCCGTAAATATGTATTTAATTCAGATGTGTGAATATATTTTCATTCAAATCAAATTTATCTTTGCTTAGCTATCATCAAACATTGTGTCATCCCTCATCCATTTGATTATTTAATTTTGTGCATTTTACTTTTTTAAAAAGAAGCTTGTAAATTACCTTATTCAAATCATGTAAAGTGTATTTGAAATCCTACAGGGTAAGCACTACAGCACGTCACAAGTTTTTTGTTGCCAAAGCAGCAGCAGCAGCAACATCAGCATAGAAAGAGATAGTTTAAACGCTGTGTGTAGAGAGAGAAGAGGAGACATTAAATTGGAAGTGAATTACGAACTAATAAATCATCAGCAAAAAAAACTTCTCTAAATCGATTTCTATGCAAGGCTCATTGCAAATTTTCTTTGTAAGCAACATCATCTCATCCCTTCCAGAAGGAGGGGAAAATGCAAAAAAGGAAAAAAAAGAAAAAAACGATACAAGGAAAGCACACACACACAAAGAAATTCCCCTTGTCATTTTATCCATGCAAATTAAAATTAATGGAGTTGAATTTAAAGGATATGGAGGAGTGAGCACGACAAAAAAGAGCAAAGAAAAGAAGAAGAAAAAATCTAAACTAAATGCACATACACGAACTGCTAACTTTTAGTCGACAAGTTTTTTTTCTCCCAAATTAACAAAAATATTCCTTTGAAAAGGGAGGATAAAATAGGCAAGGAAAAAGAGGAAAGACAACTAAAATTTTTTTCTCAATCTTTCTTTCTTTATTTCTTCCTCCCTCTCACAAAAAAGGGAAATGCTGTAAGGGAGAAAACCCTAATGGAAACAGATGTGCGGTGTAAAAATAACTACTAAACTATAATATGTTTCCCTATTCATATTTCTTCCACACCGTTTTACTTCTGTTCACAACGTTATCAACGAAGGAAAAGGAGAAAGAAGAAGAAAATTAATGAGCGAATTACGTGTGCATTGAAAAGGAAATTCTTTTAAAACTACTACTGAACGTGCATACACACAAATTTTCTTTTTCATCTTTGCATTTTTTCTTTGGTGGTGGGTAGTAAAAGTTACAAAGACAGTTTGTTTGAAGTGTGCTCACTTAACGGAATTTTTTTTCTTTTTTGAGTTTTTCTTTTTATTTCTTTCTTTCTCCTTTTTTAGTCTTACCTTGTTTTGCACGTTTTCATCTTTTATAACCCCCGCTCAAAAATATGTTTTAAATAAACAAAAACAAAAGGAACAGGGAAAAAAACATTGCTTCACCGTCTTTCTTCTGATGTTGTCATTTTTGGTGTGCAAACACAAACACTCATAAAAAATCTTTAATCAAGGTAATGAGAATTTGAAACACAAAAAATTGCAATTAAGCAATTTACTGGAATTATTTTTAAAAATAATTATTTGCATTTTTACTTTCTATTGCAAAAAAACAGGCAAAGGAAACAACAAATAAACAGAAACAAAATTTCAAAAGAAATTAAATAATTTTTAGAAATAAATATTTTAATACGAATTTTCTCTTTTTTAAGTTCAAAAGAATTCCTCTGATGAAAAGGACGTAAGGCTATTCAACAGGTATAATTTATTTTCCAAGAATGGCAGAAAGGCTCTTTCCATAAAGGGAAGTTATTTTGGAAAGATAACTTTTGCTTGAAAAGAGGAAAATGCTCACCTTCCTTCTATAAACGCTCGCTCTCTTTTATATAAAAAAAAGTTATATGAGAAGAGATAAGAGTGAGTATATAAGGGGAGTATCATTAATAATAAAAATGGTGCTCGGGCCAATAAGGATAATGATGAGGATGGCAGCGATGATAGGGAGAGAGAATATTACAGATGACGCTATAAATATGTCTCTTTCTATTATATGATCAGTGATAGTGAGGACGATGCTGCTGTTGATGTTGATGATGATGATGGTTATGAACACAATGGCAGGAGAGAAAAATGGAAGGTGAGCCCCGAAATCTCTTTCGTCTCACCTTTTTTCTATTAAACGTGCTAGAGCATATATACTTTTTCTTTACGCAACTTTCTTTCCTCCTCCTTGTCCAATATTTTCTTGTAGACATAAAGACTAATACGGAATATGACTGTGTCGTTGTTGGCTAGCTCATTGCTAATGGCATAACGGCGGCGAATGGAGTGGAACGAAAAAATATGTTTTGTGTCTGTATAAACTCTCGTTTATTTACAAAAAAGAGGGAAACACAAAAGTGTGCGTTGTTGTGGTGGTCTCTGTTTGGAAAGAGGAAGAAGGAAAACAATCTTCAACAATATTATTTTTCGTTTTCTTCAGTTCAGTTCAGTATTGGAGTGGAGTATGGTATAGCAGTAAATGAGTGGGATACCATCGTCTTCACGAAAAATAAAGATAAATGTTAAAAGGCTGTAGTAAAAGTAAAAAAATGTTACAAGAAAAACTTCTATACTTTTCCCAACTTTTTCTTCTTCAACTTATTTTAAGCGGGTGTAAGGAAATGTTTCCCAAAGGACGTATATTTTCCAATGCAATTATCCCATTTATTGGTTTCTTATTATAAATGTGTTAAATAGCCAAACTGGGGAATATAATGGATATAAAAAAATACATTGCGTAATTCTTTTTCAATAAGAGGCTTCCCTCCCATGAAAAAGGGGTATCGTTTAAGGGAGGAACTCACCGTTTTCTTCCCACCAAAAAAATACAAAAGAGTTTATACAAGTAATGGAGTATAATATATAATAGTGAAAGTATACATGGGAATTATTTATGTGGAAAACAATGGCAAAGCCGATTATTTCTATAAATCTTTTTTACTCAATAGCGTTGCTTGCTACAGTTAAAATATTTTGACTTATTTATTGAGTAAAGTCGGTGACTTGATGTTGTTGCCCCTGTAAATTGTAATCGCTTTTGACTCTGACAGAGTTGTTGTAAAAATTGTTGTAAGAATGTATAATAAAACTATAGCTATGTACCTGATTTGTTGTTTAGAGATGAAGAGTTGGAACTGTTGGAAATTTTTGAGGCTACCATAGCACTAGAAACGTCCACAAAAGTTGGTTTCGTGGGAGGTGCTGCGGCGGCTGCAGTAAGAAGCGGCAAATGGGGTGCCGGTGATGCCCCCACACTAGCCACAGTGGCTGTGGTGGGGAGCATCAATGCTGACATTGTGGCCAACATAGTGTGGCCGCTTGGGTGATGTCTTAGAAGTGGGGACGTCAACAGACCAGCGGCTGGTCCGCTGGACGGACAACAACAGTTTGCTGGGAGATACACTTTGGCATAAAATGAAGAACGAAATCCCACCAGTTCCCTCACCGTTGAAGATTTTTCCTTCTACTACTACTCGTCGTTAAAAGTAGCTGTTGTAAAATCCCTCAGATACGTTTTTTATACAAATCCCCTGGAAAAACTCTTCTGGTTATGAAAACCCCAAATTAGCCAAGAAAAGATACAAAAATTTAATTGCTTCGAACCCTCGTTCTGCTTCAGTCTTTTACTACAATTTTATTCTCAGTTTATCAATAATTTAGAGTTGACGTAGTAGTAGAAGAAATAGATGAAAACAGCTTTGCTTTCACTTCCAACAGCCAAGACCATAACAACCATGTATTGGGTGAGTTAAAGAAAGAATCATGTCTACGATAGCGTAGGAGTCAATCTTCAAACTTACAGTTGCAGTAGTATTAGAAGAAATTCCAGAACTGATGATCAAATATAAACCTCCCTCTTCGAATAGGGTGAAAAAATAACCCGGAAGTTACTGTTGTCAAACCAGTTGTGTGATGCAATATAGAAGTTCTAAGTTGATACTGTTTTTTTGTTAGTTTGCAACAACATTAGCGGTAGCAGCACCAAATAACAACAACAAAATAATATTGTTAGTGTAGTAGTATTAGCAAGACAAAGAAAAAGAATTACTTTACTTACTACACTTTATATTATACTTTTTATGAGGAACATAAGAAACGAATCGTAACCAATTCCTCATGAGACTCCTTTATGTTCACAGAAGAAAAAAAAGAAACCCGAATGAATCTGTCTTAGAAGAAGAAGAAGAAGAAGAGTAGAGAAGTGGTCGAAAATATGAGGGCATTCCTTTTTGTTGTTTCTTTTGATGTTGTTGTTGTTGTTTTTATCATTTTGTGAAGTCAAGTCTTTTCCCTTTTTTACTGCCCGGCGTAGATAGATAGATACACATACAGAAAATTGCGCAAAGAGAAAAAGAAAGAATTGCTTTAGCAAATGTACTCATGTACCTTGTCAATAATTAATGAAATATATATCTTTGTATATCTTGGCAACTACTACACCACATTACATTACATCACATCACATCACCGGCTTATTTTTTTCTGTTCTGTGTTATGGCATGGCTATACCAGTGTGAGCCAGCAACGAATAGCAGCTAGACAAAGTAGCCAAGTTAAGTGAGTGCAAACAAACAGTCAGTATTTTGTAGCAGTAGACTTTCGTATGAGCCAAGAATAGTTTTACTTGTGTTTTTCTTCTTCTAGTTCTTTTTTTCTTCCGTTTTTCCTCCAGGGAAACACACAGAGAGAATATAACCACACTTTACATTCATGAATAATAGAATGTCATGTCATCGTCATACACAAACAACAGTCAACAAAATGTTGGTGGTGGTGGTGGGCATATATGCAAGAACAAACAAACACATGCACATACACACTCAAAAATCCACTTTAGAATACATAAACATTTATTTAGATTGCAAATGTATTTATCTTTCTTCTCCTCCTCTTTCTTATTTTCTCATTTCTTTTTTATACTTCTTTGGTCAGTTAGAACTGGATAGAGTGAAAAAAGAGATGCGCGCAAGAAAAGAAAGAAATTCCTTTCAAATTTTTAAATTGATGTTCCAAGTTTTACGAAATTCCTTTTAGCTTAGCAATTACGTACGTAGCTTTTTTTGTACTCGTGTATGGATTGTCAAACAGTATATAGCGCTATTAACAGCATCAGAAAAATAAAAGACGCTATTGTTTTTTTCTTCGAAAATAAAAGATAATCGCAATTGTATTGATTATATGATGATGATTAGAGAGAGAGAGAGATAGATAGAGGATGTATAAAAAACACGATCACAATAATGTCTTCTTGGCTCCCTTCCAAATTCTACTTCCTATCTTTTGTCAATGAGTTGTGAGAATGAAAATGACAAAATGACACTTGAGATTTCATACACTTTCTCCTTCAAAACAAAAGTCGTAAAAAGTGAAAAGAGGTAAAAATTTTAGTCTTTTCTGCTGAGTGTACAGGAGCGAAACTTGAAACGATGATGATGATGACAACGATGCCGTCGAAAAAGTACTTTTAAGCCGCACACAGGTTAGAAGAGATTAATGGACGAGAGAAGCTTCAACAGGTTCGTTTCAATCTAGTCAAATGCACTTAGAAGAATCAACTTGACAGAAAGTGAGAAAGAGGTATGAAACTGTACAGAACAGAGCGCAGAAAAACGAGAATGAAGAATAAGAGCCGGCCTCCAATATACGTATATATAACGCTACTGATTATTATTATGATGAGAGCGCGATGCGTAGGAGAAAAAAAACCGTTGTTGTTGTTCTGCTTCCCTCTCCGTATACTCTAGAGCAATGAGCACGCGGAAGCAAGAGCTCCTCCAGATAAAGAAGAGAAGAGAAAAAAACCAAAGAGAAGAAAATGTCTTCTTGTTTCCACTTTTTCCTAGCAAAGAAAAAGTTGTTTTCAGAGTTTGTGTAGATGTAGATGTAGAAGAAAAAGTGAGAGAAAAAGAGAGTCAAACGCACAAGACAGACAGACAAAGTCTGTTCATTCCTTCCCCTTTCTCCTACTACTTAAATACTACAGAGGCGGCTTTTCACCACAGAGAAAAAGAGAGTGAGCGAGCAGGAGCAAGAGAAATATATACGTTTAACTTACTTGCGTGCCTACCCTGAATAAAAATGATACAAGAAAAGAAGAGGGGAAGTCAAAGGGAAGGAGAAAGGAAAAGAGACACAGACACTCATTCCACACTCTCTCATAATATTCAAGCTCAGCTCCCACATCACTTTTTTCCTCTTGTCCCACACAGCCAACAACAAGTGGAAAAGCGAGAAATTGTGCGAGAGAGAAAAAAAAGAGAGAGACAAGAATGGAATGTTACTTTTACTGCGTTGGGAGAAAATCATGCGATATTATAGGGTAAAAGCAAAAGCGGAATCCGCCGAAATTATACGACTTCAGCCGATATCAACATCAACACTCACACACACACACACACACACAAAGTAGCAGATATACACAATATTATATACAAAATAACAGAACCAAAGAACAAAAAACCCCGTTAAAACATTTTTTTCTTAGCAAAACGACTGCAGTAAAACAGCTTGCTGGCTAGCATGCAGATGCTCTTATTTATAATAAAATGCTACTCCAAAAGAGTTTCCTTTCCTCTTCTTAAGACCAGAAAGAAGCAAGATCAAGGAAAAGACGGAATTTTTACCGTTCTACTGTAACTTTCTTCACTTTTTATGCAGTAAGAGTTTCATAAAAGTTTTATATATAAATGCCTTTCACCCTTACCCTCCTTTTCCGTTTCAAAATTTCTACCTACTACTACCACCCATATATTGGCTTACGTATCTAACAAAATATCATGTTTGCGATATTATGACTAGCTCTTATGTGAAAAACCATACTTCAACGAATATATCAAATTGAACAAAAAATTTGGCCTATTTTTACCAATTAAGTTGCTAGCCAAGAGGTTTTTTCTATTAATAAATGTTATCTGAAATATTTTCTCTTAAGTGTTATTGCACCAGAAAAACACACAGAGTGCTATCATGGGAAAAATTACTGTAAATAAACCTGCGACAATTAAAGCTTTTTTACGTAGGTAGTATGTAGGAAGGTTTCGTCACCAAATGAAATTTCTTGTTATTTTGTGTTCTCCTTTCTTTTCTAATTTTTGTTTTGGAGAAGAATGCCTTAAGATATTTATTTATTATATTTTTTTGTTTTTTTCCTACTCAATTGACTTTTCCTAGTTGTGTGTGTGTGTTTCTTTATTTACCTTCAGTTTCACATTTTACCTTGTATGTCGTTAATATTTATGGACATAGGTAGTAGTACTCCTGCTGTGTTTGTATGCAATAAACTCTTTTGAGTAGCTCATCACCTCAATTCCCGTCTGCAGTTTTGGTCCTGTTCTTGCTGTGACTGTGACTGATTTAAATAAAGAAGAAATACAAATGATCGATGTCAAAGATGAACAAAAGGCAGACAACCGACTCTCCCTCCCTCCTCTCTTATTCTCTCTCCCAATGAATGCTAAAAAGGGCCCAAAGCTTTTAGATCAATCTTTTATATGCAGGATGACAGTTAAAATGTAAAGGTAGTTACCGAGTTTCAAAGATAAATCAACAGGGAATATAAAGCAAATTCTTTTACATTAAAAAATAAAAAAATACCATAGAACTTTTATCTACTTCCATTTTTGTTAAAGGATTCAAGACTATAAAAGTAGCAGAATTTTCCCGAGGGATACACAAAATGCCGAAATTGGCAATATGTACACGTAAATCTATGTACAGTAGTCCTAGTAGAAAAAATATATTTTAGCAATTTCCCAACATAACTCAAAGCTTCGGCAAAAAAAGACTCGAAGTGGATGGAATAGAACTGAATGAAATGGTGAAGGGAGTGAAAGCATTTTTATCATGAACTTGCTTGTCAAGAAAGCCAAAAAGAGAAACAAATAAAGAGAGAGAAAGAGGGAGGGAGCAAAAATTTTGTGACAAGAATTGGTAACAGGATGAGAGAGAAGAAGAAAGACCAAAATATAAGAATTTGTTGACAGAAACAAAAAGAATAGGGTGCAGAACACAATACAATACAATACACGCACTTTTTCACTCACGTTCATCGGTTCCTTTATCATTCTTTCTCTCTGCCTCCCTCACACAGTAGGAGGCAATCCACAGAAAAAAAATTTCTATGACAAAAGAAAACAGCCTCGGCTATATTTTTCTATCTAAATGAAAGTTGTTGGAAATGGTTGACTAAAGCTGAATATATATTTATAATACTGTAATTTTCCCTCACAGAACAACAACGGCAAGTCAGTTAGTCGAATCTTTAACAAATAAGTTTTAAAATTCACAACAAGTGTCGCGATTCTCTTACAACAACACAAGATAAAATCAGGTAATGACATGGAAAGAGAATTTTTTGCTGGAGTAGTACATTTTTCTGCATAATATGATCACCATCAACATCAGCCAAAAAAAGCCGTTCCTATGTAAGCAAAATGCTCATCATTCTTCAAACTTCATTCCTGAAATATCCTCGTAGAGTCATTGAATATGTTCGCTTTTTGTGTTGTAGAAGTTGTAGTAGAGAGATATGAGGAAATTCAATAGGAAAAATATGCGAACTCGACAAATGTGATCTTATTTACTGAGTCAGGGCCTCTTTTCCATCTTTCTCTCTCTCTCTTATTTGTTCTGCTGCTGTGTGTATCCCTCTCTCAAAGTCTCAACCGACATCCAATTGAAAGCTATCAACGTGACGAGAATGACCACAAATTCAAAAGAGCTCAAGCAATCTACTCTACCAGAAGAGAAACAGAACCAACAGCAGCAGCAACAACTCTTCTTCATCCACCCTTCCCCACACTCTCTGAATTACAATTGTAGCCAACTCAATAATAAATAAATAGGATGGAATGGAAAACTAAACTACATTTTTTCTCTCGTTTTTTTGCTTTCTTTAGCTTATTTTCTCTGCTACTATAATAATAAAATACCCAATCTGATTTTTTCAGCAGTAGCATATTATTCTAGATTTTTTTAAAAAAATCGTTTCCAATAATTCAAATAAAAATTGAATGTACTTTCTTATCAGAGCCAAGACAGCACAGTTATTTAATTTAATGTAAAGTCCTAACCATTGAACTGAACTGCAAAATTTTTGCAAAAGAAGAAAAAGAACAACACAAACAAAAAATGTAAAAAAATATTTTTTAAAAGGATAGGGATATTTGTAAACCATTTCGATCAAAGTATTGCTGAGTATGCTAAAAATACGATGAGAATATATCACAGAAAACATTGCTTCTGCTAGTTTACTTGAATAATATTCAAATATTAGTTTCATTCTTTGTTTATATTTGTGTCGCAGTTACTAAACTGTTAGTAACTAACGCAGTAAAGAGAAGAAATAGGAATGGCCACAACAATAAGGTTTCCTACGTTTGCTTCCCCGCTGCTGTATGTACGTAGGAAGAAATGGCAAACAATTATTTATAATTTCAGAATAAACAAATGCATCATAATAATTTACAGATTAGTCTCCCTTTGCAAACAATTTCACAGGCTAATAAGGATCATTAGTTTGCAAAGAGGAAATCATGTCAGGATTTTTTTGCTACATTATTCTCTCTCAAGCCACCTTACTTAATACTACACGCCACCATCAAAACCTGAACCGTGCGTCCCCTTGTCAACAGAGCACGACTCAATTTGCATTTCAGTAGAAAGGGAAAACGATCACGAAATAACGATTTTAATAAATGGGGTAAAGCCCCCTTTAGATGAGACTCGAAGAGTTTTCAAATCGATTAATTACGATTAAACCCCACCAAACGGCAAAAAAAAACTTGCTAGCGGAGTCAACAGAAATGGGCGAGCATATGTGTCTAGTGTAGGCGTCTGATTGTCGTCACCACATTCCCTTGCACGCAAATACAAAGGGGCTACTATGTGATAAGAGTAAGGTCGCCTGATTGTAAGACACATTAGCGTCAGCTGATCTTCCCATCAACACACATACAAACGGGCTAACTTATGGTTAGAGCGTAGGCGGCAGAAAGAGGTGATAGCTTGTGCTGCGGGCGGCGTAGCCTTATTGTCACTGACAGAATAGCATCAGCTGATCCTTCCATCAACACACATACAAACGGGCTAACTTATGGTTAGAGCGGAGGCAGCAGATAGTGGTGACAGCTTGCTTGTGCTGCGGGCGGCGTAGCCTAATTGTCACTGATACATTAGCGTCAGTTGATCCTCCCATCAACACACATACAAACGGGCTAACTTATGATTCGAGCGGAGGCAGCAGAAAGTGGGACCAGCTTGTGCTGCGGGCGGCGTAGCCTAATTGTTGCAATTGGCCGGAAGTCAACTTGACATTGCGTCAGCTGATCCTCCCATCAATACACAAACAAATGGGCTAACTTTGGCGGCGTAGCCTAATTGTCACTGACACGTTAGCGTCACGTGATCATTCCTTTAACACGCATACAAATGGGCTAACTTATGGTTGGAGCGGAGGCAGCAGAAAATAGTCACAGCTTGTGCTGCGGGCGGCGTAGCCTAATTGTTGCAATTGGCCGGAAGTCAACTTGACATTGCGTCAGCTGATCCACCCATCAATACACAAACAAATGGGCTAACTTAGTGTTACGAGCGGAGGTGGCAGAATATGGTGGATAGCGGGGTAGTCTAATTGTCACAGTTGACCGGAAGTCAAGTTGACATTGCGTCACGTGATCCTCCCATCAACACACATACAAACGGGCTAACTTATGGTTAGAGCGGAGGCAGCAGAAAATAGTGACAGCTTGTGCTCCGGGCGGCGTAGCCTGATTGTTGCAAAAACCGGAAGTAAACTTAACATTGGCGGTATGACAAAAATTTAACATGGTCAGAGATTGGCTTCAACGAAAACCGGAAGCTAGCGGAGCTAGCGTAGCTACCGTTAACCATTCTCATTTTGATTTTTTTACCCATCAGATGCTACATGACGATGCTAGAAGACTCTTCGAGTCTAATAATGGAAGTTAAGTTTTGATGTGTTTGTTGGGAAAATACCACAACGAGGAAAATGTTCTTTCTCTCTCCTCCTTCTCCTTCCAAAGAGACTCTGAATAAGGTTTAGGTTTAAGTTTATGTGGCAAAGGAGAAGGAGGACAGATGAAAGTTGATGTTTTTCTTCTTCTTCTTCTTTTCCTTTTCTCCACTTCCTCCCCTCTCTCGTCAAGTGTTCTTCTAATTGAGAGCTTCTTTTATGCTATCCTGCGAAGAATGAAGTCTGAAACTATAGGAAAGAAAGATGAATGTGCTATTGTATATATGATATGATGACGACGCTGACGACGTCGGCGATGATGGTAATGATGATGATGATTATAGAAAAGTAAGTCGAAGAAGACTTAATTTTATTAAGTTTCCCAACAAAAAAGATTTCTTTCTTTTAGAAAAGAATATTATTATCCTTCTGGGCAAAATGTTGCAAAAGGGGGATTGTATTATTATGATTGTATTACATATATATATATATATATTTTTTAGCCAATATGCATAATAGATATACATTTTCATAATTCTTCTCTACAAAAAAAGAAAACTAATGTTAGAGAAAAGCCGGTAAATAAATGGGACAGTGCTTTCCTTCTTTTTCCCTAAATTTTTAGGTCTTTGGTAGAACCACACCACGATAACGACAACTCACCTTCCTTCTCTACCAGCACACTACAACTACAACTACGTTATTACGTGGGAAAAATGAAGTTTTTTAGGGAATAAAACAGTTAGCACTTAATTGCATCTATGCTGAACTGAAAGTGTGCTTTGGCTTTAGCTTCAGCTTCAGCTAGATCCAGTCATGTAGAACATGTTCACAATATCATTTGTTTTTAATGAGTCTTCACAATATTTACTTACTTTTAGAGTTTTAGTTGCTTATGCATATAAAACAACGGAAACAATATGAAAATAAAGTTTGAGTAAAAGTGAGAAAGAGAGAGAGAGAAAGGATGATGATGATTTTACAAAGGCTTCTTCTCTTCCATGTATTGTTTACTTAAATGTGCGTTCTTTTGTCAAACACTTTTTCTTCCACACTCCATCCATCCCGCCGCACCATTGCCATCAACCAACTCCACTCCAGCTTAAGTTTGCTTGCTCGTGTGTATGTCGATAAGAAGGAAACGGGGAAAAAGTATAAAGTATAAAGTGAAAAAGGCGAGATGTAATAAAGTGGTTGGTTTTGCTTTTGCTGGCGCAACAACAAACAGCAAACGAGGAAGAGAGAGAGAATGGGGAGGAGGAGGAGAGCACTGTAGCTGGACAAGTTAATTACCAAACTGCAGAAGAGATGGGTTGAAAGACTTCTGAGAAAAATAATAATTGTTAGTTTATACTGGGTCTTTTTTCAAATTCTCCTTTTCAAACATCGGCCTCCTCTCTTTCATGTGGATGTGGGGATAGATGGATTGAAGGAGGCTCGTCGTAAATAGATTTAGCTTTTATAATGACTCCGAGTACCTAACTGAAAACTAAAGAATTCATTTGCTGGTGATGCTCAAACTTTCTCTCTCTCTTTCTCTCTCTTTCTCCTGATATTTCTTTCATCAACTGAAAGGTGAGTCCTTCCAATTTGAAAGTTTTTCATCAACTCTCTCTGTCTTTGCCCCTTCTCTCCCATTTCCTAGGACTCTCACATCATCAGCGTCATTGAAAGAGAAAAAAATTTCCTGTAAATGTGTACATTGTATAATCGTCCATGGAACAGTTTATATAAAAGCAAAAAGAGGGAAATTTAAAAGAATCTCTCTCCCGTAAAAATTTACATTAATGAAGGGAACTATTTTGTCAATTTTATTTTCTCTCTTTATTTCTTTTGCTCTCTCTCTCTCTCTCTCTGTTTCAGTTTCTCCCTTTTACTAAAGAAAAGTATATACATATATGCATCCAGCAGCAGTAGCATATTTGCATTTTATTAAATGCAAAGAAAAAGAGCTACGCTAATGTTGCCCGGGAACTTGATGTTTTATCCAATTTCAAAGAGTTCAAATGAATTTTAAGTGGGGATGAAGGAGGAGCTCCCTTCCCTCTCTACTGCCGCTGCTGCTGTTGTGGAAAGGAAAGGAAAATATAGAATATCGCAAAAAGTTGATGAGTGCCACTCTTTTAAGTTCTTGAACATATTTTTTGCTACTTGTTCTCTCAGTAGTGCCTTTCAAGGAGAAACAGCAGCAACAGTAAGCAGTAGTAGTAATAGAGGCAGCAGCCACCTTAAAGTAAACAGCAAAAATGGAATACGCCTCTTCACAGAATACTATTGCTTTTCTAAACTTTTTTTGCACGCGATGAAAAATTTGCCCTTTTAAATTTTTTTCTACTAAACACTTCTCTGCTAAATAAAGAGAAAAATGAGAGAATTCAAAAGCAGATACTACTACATGGAAACAAAGTAATTAACGATTGTAAATTTAGTCGCTCGTTATGTCGAAAATGCTAGAATAGGGAGAAGAATTGCATTTTAATAATAGCCATTGATTGATATGGCGTTAGCAGTATTTCTATTACAAAGGATGTTGATGATGATGATGGTAGCTCTATAGCAGCACAGGCACAGCAATTTAGTAACCCTTTAATGGCACACAACTCATTCAACCATATGGTTTTATTGTTTGGCCCAGCAGCGCCCTTCCCGATAAGAAGTAATTGTATATAAAAAACTGCTGAATTGAATACCGTTCGTTTCGTTATGTATTATGTGTGTAAGTTCAGCATTATTGCGATATAAAAGGAGGGAATTGAATCCTTTTTAAAAATTTAAGCAAGCCTATCAGATTCCATAAAAGGGCAAGAAGGATTTTTTCGATGTTTTATTATATTCTGATTCTGAATTCCTCTTCTTTCTCGCTCGACAATCTTTTGTTAATATTGCTATGCATAGTAGTAGTATAATGATTTGAAAGCGTTGAAGATAAGCTTACGATTAGCTCTGTCATAAAAACATGCTGCTGCATTGCCGTTGCCGTTTCCACCGATTATTGCTCAAAATTCTCCACGGGATTTGGTTTCAAAGTTTTTTATTTTTCCTTTTATTTCCTTCTTCTTTTCAAATCTTTTTATTAATAATAATATTAAACCGAATGAGCTTGCAACTGAATTGGAAACAAAGTTTATTTTGAAAAGAAAGAGATTATCTATAACGATAGTCAGGTTCAACTGCTACTGTTTCTGCTTACTTACTGACAGTAACATTTCCTCACTATACTACCGCTACTTCAGTTTGAGTTTGAGTTAGATAAGGAAGTATAAGAAGAAGGAAAAAACTGTTTAATTTTCTGCTCAGCAGATAATAACATTATTATTGATCATCTCTTCTTGCTTATTATTACTTTTTTTAACGTTGAAACGTCAAATCAACTTTTCTTTTTTTCATAGCATTTTCTTTTCAAGAAATCAAATCATTCACCTCAGCGATTTATTTAAAATGGTTTTACTCTTTTGTATCGGAAAAATTCCTTTTGAATAGTAGAGTAGGAGTTGCAGCAGTAGCAGCAACACTGATTGTGAATCGTGTTCAACTCAACTCAGGTATTACTATTATTTATTACTATACTCGGAAGTGAACGTATACTTACTTATTCCTGTTAATAAATCTGCTTGAAAGACATACATATAGGCTTCTCTTCTCCACCTTTTTCAGCCGTTTATTGGAAATACGAAGCCTTCCTTCGTCTTCTCCTTCTTTTTCCGCTTAATGTGCTCAAGTAGGTAGATTTTGGCTCACGTGAAAGAAATTGGATGAGAACTGTAAGTAATTCAAAAGCTTGAATTAGTGAAAATGTGAGTTAGTGGCAGTTCTACTTTCTTCTAGAGAGAATGAAAAGACTTTGATGATCACTACTACGGATATAGCCTAAAAATATATAGTAGTAATTCTTGCAGAGAGTCGCAGTTTCGTAAGTTTCTCTGTAAAAACATAACGTATTTCGTAGAATGAAGAATGAAGAACAAGAAACTAAAAAATGAATGAGAAGAAGAAATCGAAAAAGAAGGAGAATGTTTGATAAAGGTGCCGGTGATGATGATGACGATATAGAATGAAGAAGATATGAACGGTTTCTTCTTTTTTTTAGTTTGCATGATCACATACAATTTATAGTGAAGAATTGAAGTAAAAAAACATGAGACTAAAGTTTACCCTTTTTCTTTTCCTCTTTGCTCCTATACCAGTCCTACGTCCTTCCTTTTTTCGTCTTACTCCTTCCTATTTCCTTATTCAACAGCTCAATGATCGGATCAGAGCTTCACTCTGAACCTGAACTGGCTGTTCAACAATCTTTTTTACAGTATTTTTTTGGCGTTAAGCATCTTCCACTCAAAGCCAGTAGTAAGCAATAATTCAGAAGTAGCGTTAGCGTAAGCAGCAGCAGCAGCGGCGGCAAAATAAAAAAAATCCACAAAAAGAAACTTGTACGGCTAATATGCTTCGACGTCATCATCATAGTAAATGTTGAAAGAAGAAACTCCGTCTTCCAGGAGAAATGTTAGTGGAAGGTGACGTGACGCCGCCGCTTCTGATTTTCATTCAATTTTCATAAAAAGGAAAGAGAGGTGAATAAAAAAGGAGGAGGGATGAGAAAAGAGTGTGTATGTAAGTAAGTAAGAGAAAGAGAGAGAGAGAGAATAGACAAGTAGCTAGAATAAGATATGTCAATCTATCCTCTTCTCGTTTTTTCTTCTGAAAGAGAAAAAAAACAGGGAAATGTTCAACACAATTCAAGAAAAAAACGACTGAAAGTAAGCAAAGAAAATAGAAAAGTGAGCAGTAGAAGTTAGGTGGTGGTGGTGGTAGTGAGACGCAGTTTCTGGTTGGTACTTCAACTTGGTGCTTTCCTCCATGAGGAGTATGTAAAAATGTTATCGGTTCTTGTAAGAGGAAATTGTTGTTGTACATAATGCAATATATTTTCAACAATTCTACAGGTTCAACCAAATTTTGTTGTAGTTTTTTTATTGAGCTCTACTACAAACAAAACATGCATAAACTTAGAAAAAAAATCCATAGGAATTCCAGAATAAGAAGAATATTTTATTGTGGCATCACAACACACAGAAACACACACACCACCCATCCTACTCCATCTCCTTGCCTCTTCTTCTTTTTCTCTTTCTTCCACTTACACATTCAAATATATGCTGCCGCTGCTGTGGGAAATTTTGAATTTCGGCCTAAATTGTATGAATAAGTGCATAATAGTCTTTACTTAACAACGGAATTCAATAATAACATTCTAAAAAAACGCTTTAGCATTTATCTCCAGTTCGTTTTTAATATTACCTACTCTACAGCGTCGTACAGCAATATTTTTTCTGCTCGTTTTGCACTTGTCAACTTCCGCTATAACGAACCCTAAAGGGCGACATACAAAACGTTCGTAATAGCTACGGATCGTTATATCTATAACGAACTTGATCGTTATAGCCAATATCAGATGTTTTTTGTTTACAAAAGCAAAAATTTTGCCAGCTGTTTGCAAAATTTCTTGTTTTGCACGGGTCTGAATTGCCTAAAAGGATACAAAATGCATTAAGGAGCTAGCAGAAACCAGTTCTATTTGTCAGTTTAACGTACCAAATGCAAGCAAACAGAACATAACACTCATGCTGTTCATGATTTAGCCAAATTCACTATCGAATTCTTCGTCTAACGAGAAAAGTTCGTTATATAGCAGAGGGTTTGTTCGTTCGGACTACTAAAAAAGGATCGTAATAGTTACGGATTCGTTATAACTAGGGTCGTTATTTCTATAGGTCTTCCCATTCAAAATACATTACGTGAGTTCAGGCGACAGGCAACTGGTTCGTAATACTCACGGATTCGTTATGCCTAGGGTCGTAATAGCGGAAGTTGACTTTGTTTGTAGCATCTATTTAACTACCACGCCGTGCTCATGGTGTTTAACAAGATGTATATAAATCGTTTGAGATATAAGAGTTTGCAATGGATGAAAGAAAAAAAAAGCACATTCCGACTTCCAAGTTACTTTCCATTTCCACCCAATATATAAGACGATTTGAAATCGAGACAGCTTGTTCAGTTTTTTTTCGTTTTTACTTTTTTACGACATCACATTGTAAACACTTTTGTGGACAGCTTTCAACTTAAGATGAAAGTTAAATACAAATATATCTGGCATAAGCCAACACACACTTGAGGCAACGGCAACATTTCTAGTTATACTATGCTTTAGTTTCATCCGTTGTCAGTCTTCGTCTTCCTCTTCGCTAAATTTGCTTTTTGCTTATTATAGAAAAGGATTTCCAGCTAAATCTGCTGTAAACATCCTCCACAAATATTTGATTATTTTGATTGCTTCCCTAACCTATTGGTTTACGAATCTTGACTGACTTTGACCATGAACACAAACGTGTCAAAAACCTTCATTCAAACAAAGCAAAAAAGGAGCAACATAAAAGAGCATCGCCGCGCCGTCTTATTCCTCATCCGAACAAAATTTTACTTGCATTTGCATACCTCGCAGAACGCAGAGAGCAAAACTCGTCAGCAGGTGTAGAGAAGTTTCCTTCTACTCAAGGATAATAATAATAACAATATGCAAGTCAATCCCTAAAGCACCTGAAAATCCCTTTCTTAAGAGTTCCATCATATCTTGAATGAAATAATAAAAAAACCTCCAACATTATTTTTTGCAAACCCATTTATCGGTGTCTTGGTGCTGAAATGTTGATTGTTTTTAATATAAACACATCTTTTCATGACTTAAATGTTTCCGCTGTGCGCTCTCTCTTCACGGAACGTTCTAGAGACATTGTTGCATTTTCTCACATCGATCTTAAACCTAAAATAGGATTGTTTTTTTAAACGTTGCTAAAGTGCGGACAGATATCATGCAGTGTGTAGTTTAGTAAGTATATAGCATGGCTCGTTTTAAAAAATAAAATAAGAAAAATCGGTCTCCATCCTTTAAATTTCCACGCAGAGTGTTTTTGTTTGCAAACACTTATAATTTTTTTTCTCTAGTTTCCTTCGACAAACTAAACTCGACGCTCTTCTTCTTCTTCTTCTTCTTCATGACTGACTTGACTGCGAGACTATACATCCTCGAGGAGAAAAATTAATTTTATGACTGGAGAAAAGCGCAATTTCTCAACGAGTTTATGAAGCAGAAAATATTTTTTTCCAAGTGGGGAATTTTTCAAAATAATAATTTACTTGAAACTTAAAACATATATTATTTCTCGGTGGAAATGAGAATTCTTAATTTCCGCCTTTCTAAACGCATTAGTTTTTTCTAGAAAAAATATACCAACAAGCGGTTTTGTATTAACAAAAAGCCTTTCTTTTTCCTCTTTCACAGTTTGACTTTTTTTAAAAGAATCTTACCGGAACATATTTATGCATATTTTAAACTTTTAGCGTCGTATTAGTGG